>VKOC01015880.1:0-24243 GCA_009364415.1 Spea multiplicata | reverse complement strand
GATGCTTCCTTGCAAGCGGGACATTCAAACCACCACTGGGATTGATCACTCTGCGGGCAGAGAAGGAGCGATGCCTGGATTCTCAGCTCTGGAAGAGGAGTTCAGATGGCGTGTGCAGGAGGCATGTACAAAGTTCGGTGGAACTGTATCGGCAGAGGATGAGCTGCTGTGGAGGGATTGTATTCGTCGGCATCTCTGGTTGGAGGCTCTTCAATGGGAACAGGACTACCAGGGTAAGAACCTCGTAACTTTTGAGGAAAGGATCTGGCTCCAGCGGAGGATGCTGATGTCGTTTTTGGGGAAGCAGCCCAAAGAGGAGTGGGTGTCTGAGCTGGAGGTGCTGGTCCAGAAAGAGGTGAGGTTGGACGATGGCTATCGGGCTCTGCGGTGGTACGCAGCACAGCTGTGTCCAGGTCTGGAGTGCACAGAGCCCACGGAGGGCTATAACTTTGGCGGCCTGGGATTAATATGGGACAGTCTCCACAAGGATCCGGACTTTGGCAGTACAGCGGAGTGGCGGATTGAGGACATCCAGGATCTCAGAGAGTTGGACCTCCTTGCTGCACTCAGACTGGGAGGTGATCTAGATTATTTAGTTGCACGGGAATGGGAACTGGAGAAGGCATATAAAAAACTGTTTGACCGTGTTCAACAGAATGCCCCAGTGTCCAGGGATTTTATTGATTATTCATTCGAGGATGTTGACCCGGCAGGGGTGAATGAGACTGGGGTCTCCAGCTCTGAGGCACAGGGATACTGGGTAGGGAGCCCAGATCCAATACTGGAGCTATGCGACTGTGCTTCACAACCGGATCCAGAGACTGGGGATTTAATCGATTTTATGTCTGAGGATGTTAGCCCAAGAGGGGTGGATAACACTGCGGTCTCCATACCTGAGTCCTCAGAATGCTGGGCAGTCTGCCCAGATCTCTTAACCCCACCTGAAGAGCTGGCAACAGGGCAGAGTGCTGCTGGATTCTGCCCCACACCTGCAATGGCTACAAGGATCCAGGGAGATGCGGCAGTCGCCCCATCTCCCCAGCGGCAGCTCACATGTCCGGAGAAACTTGTTTTTCCTCCCCAGCGGCAGTGGGAGGAACCGAGAGATGTGACAGCCGGTCCATTTTCCCAGCGGCAGCTCACCAGCTCGGGAGCAGAGGAACCGGCCCTCTCTCCCCAGTGGCAGGCCGACCCACAAGATGCCCTAAACCCAGCTGAAGTGGTGGCAACCGGACAGAACATCGCTGGCCTCTGCCCAGCACCTACCAAAGCTGCCGGAATTCAGGGAGATCCAGCAGCCAACCTACCTCCCCAGCAGAAGCAGGGAGGTGGAACAGCCGGCCCTTCTCCCCAGCGGCAGCTCACATGTCCGGGAGCGGAGGAACCGGTCCTCCCTCCCCAGCGGCAGGCCGACCCACAAGATGCCCTAACCCCAGCTGAAGTGGTGGCAACCGGACAGAGCATCGCTGGCCTCTGCCCAGCACCTACCAAAGCTGCCGGAATTCAGGGAGATCCAGCAGCCAACCTACCTCCCCAGCAGAAGCAGGGAGGTGGAACAGCCGGTCCATCTCCCCAGCGGCAGAACCTAATTCCGGTACCGGAGGAACCTGAACTCCCTCCTCAACGGCAGCAGGAGCACCAGGGAGGGGATGCAGGAGGCATCCCTCCCCAGCGGTACCCGGGAGATGGCGCAGCCGGCCCATCTCCCCAGCAGCAGCAGGAGCACCAATTTTGGGAGGGCATTAATGGGCCAAATAAACTGACTGACTACGGAGTCAACCCGTTTGGGGTCTCATCCTATGTCAGTCCAATTCGAAGGGGGAAGAAGTGTGACGGAGGCCTCCATCACTGGGGCCACTGGAGAAGCCTGACTGCCAGCCTCCTCCCTATTGACTATGGGCCCTGGGTTTGTAGAGACTTCTGTGGCTACCCCAGCAGTATCTTCTCATCACTGGCTGAGGGGATTATCTCCAGCAGACAGCCAGGGTCTGCCACCAGGGAGTGACCACCATTGTTTTAGTTTAATGTATAAATCAGTCTCCCCCACCTATTGTGTTGTTAATCCCGTTACTGCCCCTGTTGTCTCTGGGAGGCAGATTAAGGGAGTTGTTTGTGTCCTAATATCTTGTTTTATGTTAATGTGTGTTTTGCTGGATATATCCAGCTCTGTGTGTCTAAAATAAATCAGTCTTCGTTTGGTTTTCCCCTACACTGAATCTCGGCTAGTGACTGGGGAACTGGGGAAAGTGTGGTGTCCCAGGCTAAGGGAGCACAAGACAGCGGAGGTAGTCGGTCGGACTAGCCAGCTCCGTTACAATAAATGTAAATAACACAAAAGTGGGGAGGCTTTTGAGAAAAGTAAGCTAAAAAGCATTTTTTGGTAATAGAAAAAAAGCAAGATAGACTAATACACTCACATTGTATGATTCACTGAGAGAAAACACTAATAATATAATTTAGAAATATACTAGCTCTGAAATTGGACACTATTGGAGTGAGAATATTTAATCATCACAAGAAACTTAATCAGAGGGGTATAATATCCTCTGTTATATGCACATTTGGTTGGGTGAAATGACACGAAGAGCAGGGTATAGAAAAATAGACTCCAATAGTAATAGTAATAGTAATAATAGAATAACAGAACATTCACCCCGTACTCACTGAAGTGGTATTCAGGGGAAATACTAACCTTTTTTTTTATTTTTATTTTTTTATGAAGTTTAGAAGTTTTTAAAAGTTTCTTTAGAGGGGTGCTGACATGACGGGAAGATGCCTCCTGCTTTGTGTCTTATTAAATAGACACAGATTTCGCATCAATGGGAATCGGTTGCGAATGGATGGTTCTGGGAAGGGACACCAGAGTCCAACCAATGACTGGGAAGGGTAGAAGGTTCACTAATTCTGTGACTTCGATGTTTTATGTTGTCCATGTCATGGCACGGGACAAGGAACGGGGAATACATAGCGGACCCAATGCTGGAGGTTTCTAAGTCGCTCTTTATTAAGATTTGTAATACACGGATTGATGCACAGGGCAATTCTATCCATCTATTCAGATCCCTTGGCTAGGGTAGTAGGCCCAAACCTCTGCTCTCCATGGTTCCAGTTGTGAAACGGCACCCGCCAGGTGTGCCCATTATCACCACTTTTATACGTCGACACAACATTCGCATCCGTGGGATTCCGGAGTCCGAGGGCCCGGAAGATGTGACGGTGCTCCTTACGCGGCTCTTCAATGATCTCCTGGGTCGTTCGGCTGACTCCCTGATGCCCTTGGATAGAGCCCATAGGGCCCTCCGCCCTCGTGGTGGCCCTGGGACCCCCCCCAGGGACATTATCTGCCACCTTACGGACTTCTTGGTGAAGGAGGCCATCATGCTTCGCGCTCGTGAGGTGGGCACTTGGCTGTTTGACGGGCACCAGGTGTCCTTCTACCAGGACCTCTCCGACCTGACTCTGCAGGCCAGGAGGGCCTTGCGGCCGCTGACAGCTGAACTGCAGAGGCTGAGTATTCCATACCGTTGGGGGCACCCCTTTGCCCTGGTCATCCGCCACGACAATCGTCATCAGGCACTACCAGGATGTCGGTGGCGTTTTGCAGCATCTGGGCCTCTCGGACCTCCGCATCTTGGACTGGTCGTCTGCGGATGTGGTTCTTGGCTCTCTTCGCACCCCAGCTCTACCGCCTCGGAGCCGTGGACGTCTGGATCTCGCCCGCAGGGATTCTCCTCGCCGTCGGGCCTCCCATGCGCAGCTCACCTTGGCTTCTCGCCGTCGGGGCGACATTGAAGAGTAACGGGATTGTAACGGGTTGTTACTGCCATCGCCGTCACCTCACCTGTTGTTATTCACTCCACGCTCCCTGGACTCTTGTTGAGACTCTCTTGTTGACATTGGTCTCGGTTTTTTTTTTTTTTTGCACCGTCTTCAGTTTTCCGCTACTACATACTCTCCGCACTCCACACATTTATTTGTTTGATACTATCGCTATCCTAGTGTCATACAGGCTCCGTCTACGCGGAACTTTGTGTACCACTTGCCCTGCGCTTCTGTATGCGCCTGCCATGGTCTCGCCACGTCTCCTGGACGGGAATTTTCATTTTTATTATCTTTGTTCTACTGGGCTCCATATGCAATGCTACTGTTACTGCTGAATGCTGTGCTCTGGTGAGGGGGGGTCAGGGGGGGATATGTGGTTATCCTGTTTTTTTTTTTTTTTTTATGCGCCGTCTGATATCCTCGCTGCCCGGTTGTTATGCGTGCCTCCTGTGCACGGTTTACTACGTTATTTACAAACTCTGTGTATATGTTAGCGCTTACCATGTTTTCATTAAGTCTACTGGGTGGCTCTTTACATCTCCTCTCGTCTCCTATGCAATGATTCCTGTTGGTGCTGCGTTCTCTGACACGGGTGGGGGGAGGGGGGGGTTTGTGGTTATTGGGTTTTTTTTTTTTTTGTGGCTACCTTTTGTATCTTACTGAGAGTGCTCGACATTGTTCTTGGGTCTCGGCGCTTCGGTTCACACTTGGTGACGTGCGATGGTTATTGTTATTGTTACTAATGTTACTCTCGTTCATGTGTTCTTTGTCACTGTGCTATGCCTCAAGGTTTCTCTACGGGGCGGTTATTTACGTCACTTAATATCCAGGTCGTATGGCCTGGCCATTGCTATCCACCCCTCCCATTCTCCCCTCTCTTCGCGGTTCTTATGCTTTCTTTTGGGTCTGTGAGCGGCGGCTCTTATTGGGCTCGTCTCTTTTCTCTTCTTTCCTTTTTCTTCTCTTTTGTCTCTGGTTTCCTCTCCTCTCTCGTCGGTCGGCCCCTGCCCCCTACACGATCTCGCCCTTCAGTTACTGGGTGCGGTGTTCCCGGTGGGCGTAGTTAGTGTCTTTCTCCTTTCTTTCCCCTCTCCTTGCCCTTTTTTTCCTCCACCTCCTTGCCTCTCCCGCCCCTCTTTTCCCTCCTTTGCTCTGTGTTCCCCCTCTCTCTTTCCTTTCCTCTTTTCCTTTTTTTTTTTTTTTTTTTTCTTTCTTTTCTCCCTCTTCCTTTCCTTTGTTGTCTTGGTTGTTGTTGTTGTAGCGGTTGTTGTTTGTGTCCCTCTCCGTCTCTGTGTGATGTCCGCAATGACTGCTGGTTTGAATCTGCTCTCTATTAATGCACGTGGTCTGAATACTCTGGAAAAACGTTCCTCTCTTTTACGTGATCTCAAGCGTGGGAGAATTGATGTTGCTTTCGTACAGGAGACACACTTCTTGAAGTCCAAGGCCCCCAGGCTACTTTCTCGATTCTTTCCCACTGGGTTTTTTAGCGATAACCCTTCTGCTAAGTCCAAGGGTGTGGCACTGCTTTTCTCTAATCGGCTTCCGTTTCATTTGCTTGATACTCGGGAAGATCCTGAGGGGAGATTCTTGTTGGTGAAGGGGAGGATTCTGCAGCAAACTTATACGTTTGCCAATGTCTACCTTCCCAACAGAGGTCAGCCTGTTGTTCTGCGCCGTGTCTTTCGGGAGTTGGAGGGCTTCCAGGAGGGGATCCTTGTGCTCGGGGGCGATTTCAATGTGTCTTTACATCCCGCCCTGGATACTTCTTCTGGCACGTCCAGGACTCCTCGTCACGTTCTTCGTAAGATTTCGGATATCCTCTTAGAACACCGGCTATTGGATTGTTGGAGAGCATTGCATCCTTCCGACCGGGATTACACCTTCTACTCTATGTCTCATCACTCCTCATCTCCCCATTGTCCCGCCCCCTGGAGCGTTCCTGGCGCCTCAATGAGGCGATTCTCTCTGATACCGCTGTCGGTGCGGAGGCTCTGGAGGTCCTCCGTCGCTATTTTGAGGAGAATCCGCTCCTCTGACGGCCAGCTCCGTTCGCTTCCCTCGGACATCGCTGCCTGTTTCAAGACGTATTACGAGAAGCTGTATAATGTGCGCGGAGGGGGATCGCCTTCGGCACCCCGTGTGGAGTCGGACGAGGTCCGGCGTTACTTGGAGCGGACTATCAGCCGCAAGCTCACTTCAGAGGCGTCTGCCTCCCTTGATTCCCCGATCACGCTCCCTGAACTTTTGCTGGCCCTTAAGTCCTCACCCTCTGGTAAATGCCCTGGTCCGGATGGACTCCCGCTGCGGTATTATTCCACATTCAAGGATCTCCTCGGCCCCCATTTTGTAGCCGCCTTCAATTCTATCCTCACGGGTGACCGCATTCATGATCATACGTTGCTGGCCTCGATCACCCTCATTCCCAAAGAGGGCAAGGATCCGGATCACTGTGGCAGCTACTGCCCTATCTCTTTGCTCAACTCTGATCTTAAGTTGTTTGCCAAGGTTCTCGCCAATCGTATTAAACCTTTCCTGCCCTCTCTGGTCCACCCTGATGAAACCGGCTTCGTTTCTGGTCGGGAAGCGCGGGACAGCACTATCAGGGCTCTTTCTCTGATGCATTTTGCTAAACATGCACGTGTCCCAGCGGTCTTGCTGTCTACCGACGCAGAGAAGGCCTTTGACAGAGTTGATTGGTCCTTTCTGGTTGCCTCTCTAACGCACATGGGCTTCGGCCCCGGGCTGCTCACTTGGATCCGCGCTCTTTACTCCACTCCAGCGGCGCGTGTCCGCGTCAATGGTATCTCCTCTGCCCCTTTCAGTATTAGAAACGGCACGTGCCAGGGCTGTCCCCTATCCCCTCTTTTATTTGTTTTATCCTTGGAACCCTTGTTGCAATCTATCAGGGGTAACCCAGACATCAGCGGTCTATCCGTGGGGGGCACACACCATAAGGTTTTAGCGTACGCGGACGACCTCCTCTTCACCATCTCTCAACCACGGCTATCTCTCCCTATCATCATGCGCGAACTATCGCTTTATGGTGCTCTTTCAAATTTTAAACCCTTCCAAATCCGAAATTCTTAACGTTACCTTGCCTTGTTCTGAAGTTCGCTCCATCTCGCCATGCTTCTCTTTCCGATGGAGTGCTGATAGAATTAAGTACCTGGGAACATGTTTCTCCCCTGACTTCTCCCAGCTTTTTCGCTATAACTTCCTGCCTCTCCTTGCTGGGGTGCAGGCAGATTTGCTACGGTGGAGATGTCTGATGATTTCTTGGGTGGGCCGCATCAATGTTATTAAAATGTCTATCATGCCTTGTATACTATACCTTTTTCAGACCCTCCCTATCTCTCTTCCCTCGTCGTTCTTTGTGTCCTTGCGGCAGACTCTTTTGCGGTTTGTTTGGGGATCTCGGGCCCCTCGTGTCCGTTTCTCCACTTTGATTCTGCCCAAATCACAGGGGGGCCTGGCGCTGCCTTGCCCTCGCTCTTACTACAGGGCATGTCACCTTCTCCGGATCGTGGAATGGGCCCATGGCCCTAGTCATAAGCCGTTGGTGGCTGTTGAGTCTTGCCTCTTGGGATCCCCTGCTGGTGTGCTGCCCTGGTTGTCGATTCCGGCGGCTTGGTCTCTAGCCACGCCTCACCCATTTATACGGGCCACTTTGGACGTCTGGCATTCCGTGCTCCGGCACACTCGACTTTCCACTATTCCCTCCCCTCTGAATTCCCTCCCCTCATCCCAGAATTCCTTGTACCTCCCAGAAAGTGGTTCACCCAACCCCTCTTTCCAGAGATTTCCTGTATGACCCAATTATGGAGGAGACAGATAGTCTATGCAAAAATACACAGTTATGTTAATATACATTGGGTTCAGTTGTCTGACCCCCTGTGGGGTATCCTACCTCTGTTGGAGCCTTTGTTCCAAACCCTTTGTAATACATTACTATGCAAATGTCCTTACATTGTAAAATCAGATATCTCACCTTATAGAAACCCAAATCGTCCCCTAAACGTTATGCAATAAATGCAGTATCACATTTTAAAGGCACAATGGGAATGCCTATAGTTCAGTTAGTTTATAAAGCATCCTTAATTGCCCATATCTCATTATTACAAAAGAGGCGGTTAAAAAAGAAAGTTGGTAGAGTCAGAAGCTACTTCAATACTCAACTTGCAAACGCCAATATGGAACTCAAGACCTAACCATCTTTCTCATAATTTGATATTAAAGCAACAGATCCCTATATGGGACAAAATAATAAAAAGGCTTGCCATCAATAACAAACTCTTAGCCTTCCAATCTACGGCCGTTATCGAACAAAAAGTGAAAAACGTATCCCTGAAAACCTGGACAAGTAAAAATATTAGTTATAGAGTGTATAATATATATATTATTATTATTATTATAGAGTAACAATACGTTGAACTAATTATATTAAAGAATCAAACATTAAGAAAATGAAGTAGATGGTCATAGGGCAGATACACGTTGGATGTAGGTTATGTTTTAATCCATTATGTTATAGTATTCATTTTGTGTATTACTCAATATGCACAATAAGAAATAAATTTCCTTTTCATTTACAATTTTGCTATTATTAATGTCACTACGCTGGACTCTTAAGGAAGGTCGTCCCCGCAGAAGTTCTTCTGCCCAAACTACTGCTACAGAGAGGTAACTCCCAGCAGCCGCAGCCCAGGACTTAGATGATCCCAACAGTGGACAACCTCCCACCAGCTGGTTCTGAGCAATGGCAGCAAAGGCGCATCACCAGACAGGAACACAATGAGAGTAGTCAGAGGGGCCGGGGTCAGATTCACTAAGCGAGTAGTCAGACGAGCCAGGGGTCAAAACCAGAAGACACAGGCGAAGGTACCAAATCGTAGACCAAAAGGGAAGTCAGGATAACCAAAGGTCAAATAACAAAACAATAACACGAGCAGAGTACTGTAAACAGTAAGACCACAACAGGGTGCCTGTGAAAGGCACAGTCGGTTTTTAAAACTGACGCCATTCACCAAGCCCCTCCCGGACCAGAACTAAAACCATGCCCCCCGACAGTCCATCAATTCCCCAGCAGCACGCCGCATGCCCGGGAGACGGACCGACGACGGGTAAGTACACAGGCTCCGGGAACTGCTGTTCCCAGAGCTGAATCTTCCCCTCCTAGGGTGACGATCCGGGGAAAGGACAGATTCCCCAGATCGTCGTGAAGCTCGGGCGGAGGATTGTCCGCTGCCCGGGGAGATGTTCTCCCAGGACCCGCAGCCAACCCTCCTCCCGCTACAAACACTTGTGCCGCGGGTGGCGGACCGCCCGCCATCTCGAACGGCCGGCGTTCAGGAACCGCGGCCGGTCCTCCTTCCGGCGGCACCGGGAGCCAGGACGGTGACAATTAATATATGAAACGAGCCTTAAAAAGGTAAATGATTAATTTTCTTTTTAGTACTTAAAAATATACTATATATTGTAAGCAAACACTAATTTCACGTTTTATATGGAACTTTTGTTTATTTTGCAATATATAAATAAAAAAAATAATTCCAGGGGTGTAGCCCTCTTGATTAATACATCTCTACGCTATATCTGCTAGTACACAGGGTGGCATTGGATTCCCAGGGTAGATTCCTTATATTGGATATGAAAATCTATAAATATAAAATGCATGTGGTAAACTTGCATGCTCCAAAGTACCCAAATAATGAGTTTTATATGCATCTATATGAAACTCTGAACGCACTAGCCACTTTTGGTGTTGTAATAGGCTGGGAATTTTTTATACCATACTGGACAACAGACTGGACAGGACCGGACCAAGTGCATTATTGACCTCAATAAAAAGATATTCACCACCATCTGCACTCCTTACGTTTAGTGGACCCATGGGGTGTCATGCACTCCACACAAAGGGATATGGATATGATCCTGGCATGACCAGTACTGCACTGATTGATCCTATAATCATCTCAGTTTATGCCCCAGTCAAACTCATGCTCCAAATTCCATCAGTGTCATGTTTTCATGCACTTGCGGTGTTTCCCACAATATTTACTAAAAGGATTTCTGGGTCTTTTGGTAGCATCTTGGGCCAACTATCAGGATGACAACCTAGAGCATATCAACAATCCCTTCCTTTTCTGGAAAGCATCCAAGGCTGTCATACAAGGGCACAATCTCCTTTGAGGCTAAAGATGAACCACATAAGACCAAATATATTCGTGGTCAGCTCTTGCACGCTCTATTACAGGAGAGAGCACAATATTACTTAGGTCAGGAAAACTCTTGGCCAACATCTCTAAATCCCACACATCATATTTTAAGGATTATATTAGCTAATGGGGAAACTCCTGTAGCATTTGATGCTATTAGAAGGGTCTTCACCTCATATTTTAAAGCATTAAATGTTGCCGATCAGGATGATGTGAACCAGGGAATCAAATTATTCCCTGAAGACCTTGATAACCACTAAAGGGCTTGACTCTGCTGAGTTCCATCTGGGCCTGTTGGGCATGCCAGGGCTGCCCATTGTCACTACTTCTTTTCAACATAGCCCTTGACCACTTACTAAGAATACCAACTTCCTCAACACGGTTCAAAGGTATTCACATTGGCGCTAGGGAACAGAAGCTAATTGCCTATGCAGACGATATACTCTAATACATCTGACACACTGTCCCCCCAATATCCTTACATTACTAAATTTGTATGGCCCGGTGATGGGTTTCACTCAATCACAATGCCCAGTAACACTCCTGGCTTTGGTTTTCACCAGGCAGTGTCTTCTATCAACTATCTAGGAGTCAGGCTCCCCAAAAATTTGCCTCAGCTCTACTCCATAAAATGTCTCCAAAATCCTGAATGATGTTATAAATGAGGTGATTAAACAATTGTCCAAAATGTGCATCCCCTAATTCCCTTCACTGCTTATGGCAATGCCCACTTAAACGTTCTGGGTGCGGGAGCATAACCATTTCCTCACGCACAAGATGGCATCTATCACTCAATCTCCTTAATTGACAATATTTGGAACGAGACAACTGTAACAAGATTACAACAAAAATGGGCCATATAATAACTGCAGTAGCAAGAAAAGGACACCCCACGTTGGCAATTTTCAAATTCAAACTATATACTCTATTTAGAATGGCTTGCATAGAGGCCACTCTGGAAAAATAGTAAACTACTAAAAAAATTATTTGAACTCTCAGGACCCTATATTAACACTTATGTAAATTGATAAAAGTAATCTTTCAACACACTGCTGGTACAGCCTGCAATTGCTTAAACAAAAACAACTCCTTATAATGCCCCCAAATCTGCAATAACTACCTTTACCAACATGACTTTTAGACGAGGCCGAGGCTAAACAATGACAGGGTGAAATCCTACCTTCAATGTTTATAGTACACGGATTGAGTGGCCTCTGATGGCTGCTAAGGGAAAGTTGGGTGCCCTTGAGTTTGTTGTTCTTTTTTTCTGTTGTCTTCCTGCACAAATTATGTCATGTGTTTGTGACTGGTGTTTGTTTGCCCAGTTCTCCCTCTACTTTATTTTTAACTATGCACGTTATACAAGTACAGATCTGTGGCCTGACCATTCATGTGGATTGACCAACAATCGATTATCTGGACCTGGCCATCAACAGTTTAAAGCAGAGGGAGCAGTATGGAAAACAAGACTCAATAATTAGTTGCATAATCTCAATAATAATAATAGTTGCTGTGACATAACATATACAATTTTGTACCTTTGCTTGGTGTATATAATGTTAACACAAATAGCTAATCAGCCAATCACATGGCAGCAAGTCAATGCATTTTGGCATGTAGGCGTATTCAAGATAACTTGCTTAAGTTCAAACAGAGCATCAGAACCATGGTTGTTGGTGCCAGACAGGATGGTCTGAGTATTTCAGAAAATATCCAGTGAGCGGCAGTTGTGTGGTTTATAATGTCTTGTTGATGTCAGAGGTGAATGGGCAGACTGGTTAGAGATGACAAAAACAGGAAAAAAACAAAATTCCACGTGTAGTGAAAAAATAAATTAAAATAAAATACTTTCCCACAATGAAAGCAGCTTCCTCAAAAGTGTATATCAAATTCAACAGCAAACAAAGTAGCGCGTATACATAAGGGAAAAAAACAAATAATAGTGTAATACGTAAAGATTCCAAGATAAATTTAATCAGGTGTAAGTACCACTCACAAGTGGGCTGGATAAAGGAGGCTCATCAAACAGACACTGCTGTAGACTGAAATCTTGAGGGCTGAAATACCAAAGTAAACCAGGATGGTGCAGTATTTTCAGATGACAGTAGAAGAAATACAAAATACACTTACAATGGTAGGTGGCACAACTCAAAGAGTACTGTGCATGCGCATAAATAAGTGAATCATCCGGATAAACAATGGTGAAATCCCTTGAATTTATTAGATCTTGACGCGTTTCGCCGATGGCACGTCGGCTTCTTCAGGAAAAACAATAAAAACAGGTAAAATCAAATCAAACTGGAAAGTTCGTGTAAAGTCCACGATTTAAATGGTGTAGATGCTTCCGGGTAGATGTACTTCCGGGTACGTCATCACGTAGCTTCACAAAGAGACCTACGTATCGACGTCACCATCATCTTGTGGGTCCCGGTACATCTCTCCGCTCTTCTTCCTATTTAGCATTCTTCGCTGCATGGATCACCACCGGCAGCATGCAAGTTCATCCCACATCCTGCAGCTGGAACCGAGTTATGAACACCCAGACCTCCCCTTCAACACAACGTGAAGGAAAGAAGCCTCCGCGGACCGGCCGAACCACGGAAATAAACGAAAAAATTACCAAACTTCTAAACCAGAGTGATAGCTAAAAGTCATTAAAATATAAAATGAAACATGCTGTGTTCGTCTCTATTGTTCTGTGCAGCTGAGGATTTAGAATGTCATGACAAATATATCACACATATTAGAGGATAAATATATCTAGAAAATCAAGATAAAATAAAGAATAAAAACATTACTGTTCCACAGAATCAATGGGAACATATTAATAAGCTACATAAGTGAGTACAAAGTGTAAAGTGCAAAGTGGAAAATCAAATCCTATATAGAGGACTAATTCCCCAATAAAGTGCATCACATTCATAATCAAGATGGCTCTTAAAGTGCTTCACATTGTGAAAAAAAGGTAAGTAAAGTGCATATATATATATATATATATATATATATTTTATTATTATTCGTTGACAAACGCTAAAATGTCCATATCAGTATTTAAACCCCCTCTCTTATGGGTTTGAAATTTAAAAATCCACTCAGTCTCTTTTCTTGCCAAAACTTGCTTAAAGTCTCCACCTCTCCAATGGGGTGAAACAAGATCAATCCCTACTACTCTAAAATCCGCTAGAGAAAACTCATTACACATGTTACAGTGTTTGGGAACACTGTGTTTCTGGCTGTTATTTCGTATGCCTCCAAGGTGCTCAAGACCCCTAACTTTCAGCTCTCTTGTGGTCCTTCCTATGTATTGGGCCCCACAACTACATTCCAAAAGGTAGATGACATTTTTAGACCCACAATGGATAAATTGCTTGATGTTATATTCTTTTTTAGTTACAGAACATTTAAATTTTGCAACTTTTTTCTCTTGTTTATGACACGTCCTGCATAGTTTACATTTCCCGCATCTAAAGAACCCAGGACTTCTTTTCAGGAGAGAATTATCTTCTTTTGCAATTTCTTTAACTGTAGGTAACACACTAGGGGCCAATATAGATTTCAAACTTTCTACCTTTTTGTAGATTACATTCGGTTTTACTGGGAGGTGGTCTTTTAAGACATTGTCCTGCTGTAAAATGGGCCAACATTTTTTTATCGCCCTTTTGATTTCAAATGCCTTATCGTTGTATTTTGTTAAAAAAGCAAAATCAAACGATTTACTAGATTTTTGATTTTTCTCTCCCAGAAAAAAGTCCCTTTTCTTTTCTGTTACTGAGCAAAGATGTTTTTTTAAAAGCTCGTCTGGGTAGTTTCTCTCTCTGAATTTATCCATTAGTATTTTACTTTGAGTAAAAAAATCATTGTCTTTGGTGCAGTTTCTGCGGATGCGTGCAAATTGTCCTTTAGGGACATTCTGTAATCATTGTGGGTGATGGCAACTTGCATAATCGATATAGCTGTTGCCATCGGTTGGTTTGAAAAAAGTTTTAGATTTTATCTTATTATCTTCAATGTAGAACGTGAGATCTAGAAAGTTGATTTCATGGGGGTGAATGCATGAAGAAAACTTTAGATTATATTGATTATCATTAATATGGCTAAAAAAATTGTTAAGCTCATCTGATGTTCCTCTTCATATAATTAATACATCATCGATGTAGCGCCGCCAGAGGACCAGACTTGCATCAAACGGGTTGTTGGACCAGATAGAATTGGTCTCCCAATCTGCAACATTTAAGTTGGCATAGCTTGGTGCAAATCTGGTCCCCATGGCGGTACCACAGAGCTGTAAATAAAAATTATCATTAAACAAAAAAAAGTTATGGTGGAGTATGAAATCAATACACTTCAAAATAAATTCATTTTGTAGGGGATCTATTTCCCTATCTCCTTGGAGGACTCTATTTATGGCTTGAATACCCAGATTGTGAGGGATAGATGTATATAAAGATGCCACATCAACAGTCGCCCATATGTAATTGGACTGCCATTTTATATCTTGCACGATTTGTAGGATATGTTTAGTATCCTGAATGTATGAAGGAACAGAACGTACGAATTTTTGTAAAAAATAATCCACATACTGTGAAGTGTTACTTGTGAGTGAGTTGATTCCACTGATGACTGGTCTACCTGGGGGAAAATTTATATTTTTATGGATTTTTGGCAGGAAATAAAAGATGGCTACTTTCGGAAATTCGGTATTCAAAAAATTAAACTCATGTGTGTTCAAAACTTTATTCTTTTTTCCTTCTTGCAATAAACTAATGAATTTAGTTTTGAATAGTTTCATGTGGTTATTAGGTAACTTCCGATATGTTGTTTTGTCATCTAAAATACGGTTTGCTTCCTGGATGTAGTAATCCCTATCCATAATCACTATAGCACCCCCTTTATCGGCTGCCTTGACAACAATTTGCTTCTCTTCTTTCAATCTCTTGAGGGACTCCTGTTCCTTCTTTGATAAATTGAAACTTCTTTTTTTGTTGGATTCTATTTTTTCAAATTCTTGTAATAGCAAGTCGGCAAATACCTTCACATGTTCACTTTTCTCATACTCAGGATAAAACCTTGATTTAGGTTTAAATGGCGTATGTACATAAGGGTCTGACACGATGGAGTCATGAGTTTCTAAATTCTTTTGATCCTTTTTAAGAAAAAAACGTTTTACTGTTAATTTTCTTATAAACTTCTGAGTGTCTATAAAAAGATTAAATCCATTAGGACCCTTACTCGGTGCAAATTTAAGGCCTTTCGATAGTAATTCAATTTCCGTTGGCTCTAGAGGAATTTTGGAGATATTGACTATATTTTTAGTAGTGGTGGGTGTTCTTATGTTAGTACTTAGTCTGAATCCCTGTCCTCTGTTGCCTCTACATCTCTTACGGTTTTCTGTTTTTTGATTGGGGAGTGTAGGAATGTGGAGAATCTGTTCCTTGTTTCTATTGGAAGACAGGGGGGGAGGTTGTTCTATAGATCCCTTCCTTCGGGATCGCTCCCTGTCTAAAAAAGAGTGTTTAGGATCATTCGGGGTATCGGATCCATTTGGTCTATGACTGCTGGACGGAGGATCTAGGAATTGATAGGAAAACGTTGGTGTTTGTCAACATGTGTTTTTTCTAAATAATGTTGGTTATCATTAGAGTGATGAACCTTTAAGTTCTTATCTATTTTCTCATAGGTGTTACGATTGGTGTTAGTGTTCTTATTCTGAAAAGTGTCACGATAAGGATTAGTGTTCCTATTTCTATATGATTTTTGTGACCAAAAAAATTTTTTTTTGTTGAAGAAATTTTATATGTGCCTCTATCATAATCATCTTTGTCTCTTTGTAGCTTCTTCTTTTTATTATTAATAATAGATTCTTCTAATTTCAATATTTTTAATTTTAGTGTCTCGTTCTTTTTTTCTATCTCTGGCATAGTAAATTGTCTATAAACTTCCTCTTCTGTTTGTTTAATATTCCTTTCTATCTCCTCTAAACCATGTTGCTGCACTTCTATTAAGATCTTCATCAGTTCGAAAGAGCATGTTTCTAAAATGTTATTCCATTTCTCCATGAACTCCTTATTGTCCTGCCCAAAAGCTGGGTATTTAGAATTCTCAAACCTCTTGGAATCAACTTATTTTTCAAATAATATTCTAAAAAAGTGACCTCCCACCATTTCTTAATTTCTTTTTCTGCCAATCTTTCTAATTTGTTGAAAAGATTGGTCATAGGGTGTGAGTCATCTTGATTAGAAGTGAACAATGTGTTCAATCTAAGGGACCTTTGTTCCCTAGTGCTTGTGTATAAACTCGTGAATTGGGCCAAACCCCCACGTGAAATCAAGGATAGAGGAAGAAAACACTAGTGCAAAAACAGGAAAAAACCAAAATTCCACGTGTAGTGAAAAAATAAATTAAAATAAAATACTTGGCCCCTAGTGTATTACCTACAGTTAAAGAAATTACAAAAGAAGATAATTCTCTCCTGAAAAGAAGTCCTGGGTTCTTTAGATGCGGGAAATGTAAACTATGCAGGACGTGTCATAAACAAGAGAAAAAAGTTGCAAAATTTAAATGTTCTGTAACTAAAAAAGAATATAACATCAAGCAATTTATCCATTGTGGGTCTAAAAATGTCATCTACCTTTTGGAATGTAGTTGTGGGGCCCAATACATAGGAAGGACCACAAGAGAGCTGAAAGTTAGGGGTCTTGAGCACCTTGGAGGCATACGAAATAACAGCCAGAAACACAGTGTTCCCAAACACTGTAACATGTGTAATGAGTTTTCTCTAGCGGATTTTAGAGTAGTAGGGATTGATCTTGTTTCACCCCATTGGAGAGGTGGAGACTTTAAGCAAGTTTTGGCAAGAAAAGAGACTGAGTGGATTTTTACATTTCAAACCCATATAAAAAAAAATATATATATAAAAAATATATATATAACTTGCATGCTGCCGGTGGTGATCCATGCGGCGAAGAATGCTAAATAGGAAGAAGAGCGGAAAGATGTACCGGGACCCACAAGATGATGGTGACGTCGATACGTAGGTCTCTTTGTGAAGCTACGTGATGACGTACCCGGAAGTACATCTACCCGGAAGCATCTGCACCATTTAAATCGCGGACTTTACACGAACTCTCCAGTTTGATTTGATTTTACCTGTTTTTATTGTTTTCTCCTGAAGAAGCCGACGTGCCTTCGGCGAAACGCGTCAAGATCTAATAAATTCAAGGGATTTCACCATTGTTTATCCGGATGATTCACTTATTTATGCGCATGCACAGTACTCTGAGTTGTGCCACCTACCATTGTAAGTGTATTTTGTATTTCTTCTACTGTCATCTGAAGATACTGCACCATCCTGGTTTACTTTGGTATTTCAGCCCTCAAGATTTCAGTCTACAGCAGTGTCTGTTTGATGAGCCTCCTTTATCCAGCCCACTTGTGAGTGGTACTTACACCTTATTAAATTTATCTTGGAATCTTTACGTATTACACTATTATTATTTGTTTTTTTCCCTTATGTATACGCGCTCCTTTGTTTGCTGTTGGTTAGAGATGACAGAAAGGCAACAGTAACTCAAATAACCAAGGTATGCAGAATACCATCTCTGAACGCACAACACGTCAAACCTTGAAGCAGATGGGCTACAGCAACAATGGGTGCCACTCCTGTCAGCTGAGAACAGGAAACTGACGCTACAATTCTCACAGACTCGCCAAACTTGGACAATGGAAGACTGGAAGAATGTTTCCTGGTCTGATGAGTCTCGATTCCAGCGGTGACATTCAGATGACGGCGTCAGACTTGGGCATGAACATGAAACCATGGATCCCATCCTGCCTTGTATCAAGAGACTACTTCTAGCAGGATAATACACCAGGTCACAAAGCTCACATCATCTCAAACTGAATTCTTGAACAGGACAATGAGTTCGCTGTACTCCAGTGGCCTCCATAGTCACCAGATCTCAATCCAATAGAGCATCTTTGGGATGTGGTGGAAAGGGAGATTTGCATCATGGATGTGCAGCCAACAAATCTGCAGCAAAATCTCTGAGGAATGTTTCCAGTACTTTGTAGAAAGTATGCCACAAAGAATGAAGGCAGTTCTGAAGGCAAAAGAGGGCCCAACCCGGTACTAGCAAGGTGTACCTAATAAAGTTGCCAGTGAGTGTGTCATATATCTATATCTATATATCTAATTTGCCCTCCAACAAGAAAAAAATGAGTTGTGAAAGTGACATCGATATTTGTTCTAATGTGATTGTATTTGACTTACTGGAAATTGTTACACACCCGTTGTAGTTATGATCTTCACTAAGATTTTGTTTTTCTTAGTAAGGAGCATTGTGTATTTACACGAGATCACCACCCATTTAAGGTATATTATTTAGTGCCCCTGAAAAAAATGCTTTTTCAGTCATTCGTATGAATTAACGAAGTATACAAATTTCATTAAAAATTAAAGTTTTTATAAATCCGAATGCACAAGTCTATTAGATATATTCATATTGTCATAAGCGTGTTTTTATCTTGCTTTCTGCAAGGGGCAGTTGTCACTTTTTTGGTCACTCTAAAAATACACTTAAAGGTTTGAAAAAAATACCACAACATAAATACTGATATTTCACACTATTTATTTTGACAAAACATGCGGGAACTGTTTCAGCAGTGCTGGATCTTTCTTGGTTCTACTGCCTCAAGATATGGACTGCACGCAACATAGCAAAAGTTGTGCTCCTTAGTGACCATACCTAACAAAAAACAAAAAGCAAGATTAGGATTATAGTGTCAAACATGCACCACTAGCCACCAGAGGTTTAAGGTAAAAAACCAAATGCCTAGCATAACCGCAATTAGAATTAAGGACACAAAATCTTGCCTTTACTTTTAAGTAACAAAATCCACAAACTATTTATGCACATATTGGCTGGTAAGTACACAGTCATTTTAATCTAACAACAACTTAGTTGTTTTTTTGGATAGTTTGTGTTTGTGTAGGGGGGTAGCTGCTAGAAAAGTGGTGTGTAGAGAGGAGGAGGGAGGGATCATCAAGGGTATCATCTTTGGCTGGGTAATTATTGAACCATCATTATATTTTGTAAAACTTGCACCTTGTAGCTACTGTTCTACAAGAAAAAAATGCTCAATAATGCTTTGCAGGCTCATTGTTATACAAGCAGGATGCGTATGTCTAATCTTACAGATTAATCTTCAGAACGGTTTTTGTTCAGCCTTCTTTTAAATCAAATTTAAAACGAAAAAATGCTCCGAGGCCATGACAGCATTGTGCTAGTAAGGAATCCTCTGACTTGGGAAAACAAGGGGATATTCTGAACTGGCATATAACTGTTGCAAAAATCCTAAACAACTTAATGAGTATGTTCTGATTTGCATCATGCGAGTTCCAAAGGGAAAACAAAAAACAATGAAGAGCACATAGCCTGTGCAAAAAAGTCCTAAGCAATACAGAACTGTTTTTCAAAAAGGTATAGAAAATGATTACAGCTGCAAAATGTCTACACAACAAGCAAATGCCCCTTACATTTTTTAAGGTGCGTGCTGGTGCATTACTTTATGTACTATAGACTGCAAGATTTGTATACATTATAATAAAACATTGTTTTTAGTTTATGTTGTAGGCTTTGCAGTGTGAACATTTATATTGTTTCCATTAGTATGTCTTTTTGGATAGTGCTTGACATCTCACTCCCTCCCAGTAAGCTTGTACATAGGCGCTTTTATATGGTGAGCTTTATTTTTTCCCAATGGAGTTTGATTGATTGAGAGCGCATATATTTGTTTCACATTCTTCCTTCACCACGTAAAAATAAAACTGAAAACGTAATATTGTGTAGATTCAGATGTGTCATATAGGAAAGCCCATAAAGCTTTGGAGGCTCCAGTTAGCACAACTGGAGGCTAACCCCCCCCCCATTGCATTACTAAGTGCATCGATAACATATGGGAAATCCACTAACAGACTTGAGACAGCATAAGCAATTATTTTATGCTGAAGGAAATCAGACAGATGCTAGGAAACTTACTGATCTTGAGCAATACACCAACTGACAAGCATTTTCCAAAAAATAAAACAGAAAAAGGACAGGAGCAGTGTGATACAAGAACCCAACTACTTTTGATGCTGTGTTCATACTTTCTATACTGCAATATATAGATGACCAACTCTTTTTATATACTTTCCTATCTTAGGTTTAGTGTATTGAGGATTTTTTTTGAACGCAGAGAGAAGCACTTAACATAACTCAAATCAACCAATGGAAAGGAAAGAGCAGAGAGCAATATCTATATGTGTGTAGCAAGTATATTGTTTGTGTAAGGATTCTATCTAAACTTGTGTTTGAAATGTGTAAGTTAAGCCTTATAAGATAAAAATGTTCTAAAAAAGTGCCCCTTACCACTTCCACTATAATACCCTACCTCCAAACCTTAAGTCAATAGTATTGAAAATACATAATATAGGGTGATATGTAAAGCATGGACGTAGCCCTCTGTAACATAAAAAAATATGTATGGGGGTATGATTAATCAGCAGATAAGTGGCTAAACAAATTGGGTCACTGTTTAGCTGTGGCAACTCCAGTATAGAAGAAAACATAAGATAGCAAAAAAGTGATATTTTTTCTATTTTTATAGAGTTTTTGTAATCTATTAATCACTAATAAACATCTATGTATGTCTATTTTAAAAGGACCTACTTCTCCTCATCAAAAAAAGGGAATCATGCTTTAAACAAATATCAGATTTTAAGTCTAGGCTCAAAGCTATGGCAATTTAAGAAAATTTGACATACTTCTGAAACTCCCATTCTCGATTATCCAACGGACAAACCTGCCGAGTCTTCAACCAGCGCGAGATGCAGTGGAAGTGAAATGCATGCTATTAAAAAAAAGGGAGAAAAAGTTTATCATTAACATATGATTTACACATGTGAAAAAGGATCCAAAATATAATTCAGGTCATGAGTCCAAATCAGTCACATTGAAAATTTTGCTGCTGTACACACTGTTGGTAAACTCATCTTTCCTTACAACTTAAAAATAAAAATGCAAAAGGGCACTTGTTCACAGGTATGGAGGGTCTCTTTTAAGAGCAGAATTTCGTTATTAAACAGTACTACTAAAGAAAGAGACATAGTGAAGTAATGTGTACATATAGCGTTTGTGTACACACACTCGTGGCCAACAGTTTTGATATACTTGCAATCAAGAATTGCAATCAAGCAAAGTCCCTCTTTGCCATGAAAATTATCTTAATCCCAAAAAATAAAGAGCAATTGAAGGAGGATAGAGTTGGTAAAAGTCGGACAGCCCGGGAAGAGAGTTCCAGAGGGTTGGTGCTGTGCGAGAAGTCCTGTAGGTGGGCATGGGAGGAGGCCATAAGTGAAGATGCGAGGAGCAGGTCATTGTTGGATCTTAGAGGGCGGGCTGGAGTATATTTGCTAATGAGGGAGTTTTAGTAGGGGGGAGCGATGTTAGCGAGAGCTTTGTAGGATAGAGCGAGTAATTTGAATTTAATTCTGCTATGGATGGGGAGCCAGTGGAGGGACTCGCAGAGAGGTGCGGCAGATGCAGAGCATCGGGTGAGATAGATGAATCTGGCAGAGGCATTGAGGACAGACTGGGGGGGGATAGTCGGGAGAGAGGGAGGCCACTAAGTAGGCAATTACAGTAGTCTAGACGGAGATTACAAGGGAGTGGATTAGTTGTTTAGCGGTGCTGGCAGTCAGGAATGGACGGCTTTTTGTGGCAGGATTTAGAGTGATTTGACATGAGGGATAAAAGATAAGTTTTCGTCAAGAGTTGCTCCGAGGCAGCGGACATGTGGTGAAGGAGAGATAGTGGTACCGTTGAGAGTGATGGAAAGGTCAGAAGGGGGAATAGAGTTATAGGGAGGGATTAGAAGGAGCTCGGTCTTAGACATACTTATTTGGTGAGAGGCCATTCAGAAAGAGATGCCAGATAGGCATTGCTGATCTGAGAGAGAACAGATGCAGAGAGATTGGGGGTGGAGAAATAGATGTGTCGTGTGAGTTTTCCAAGTGAGAAAGTGTAGATGGAGAATAGTAGAGGACCCGGGACAGAACCCTGAGGCATTGAGGAGGAGTCACCAGCAAAAGACACAGAGAAGGATCTGTTGGAAAGATACAAGTTAATCCAGGAGAGAGCACAGTGTCTGAGACCTAGAGAGCGGAGAGTCTGTAGGAGGAGGGGGTGGTAGACTGTGTCAAAAGCAGCAAAGAGGTAGCTTAAGATTAGGATAGAGCAATAGCCATTGTTTATAGCAGATAGAAGGTCGTTCGTAACCTTCATGAGAGCGGTTTCAGTTGAGTGCTGTGGGCGGAAAACAGATTGCAGGGGGTCGAGCAGGAGTTGGTTAGACTGTCATAAATTAGTTTTTGTTTAGAGTTTAGATGTTATAGGAAGTAGTGATATGGGGTGGATGTTAGCAGGGGAATTTGGATCAAGGCAGGGCTTCTTGTGAATGAGAGCGACCTGTGCATGTTTGAATAGGGATGGGAATATACCAGAAGAGAGTGAGGAGTTGAAGATGTGAGTGAGAGCAGGAGTAAGGCTAGAGGACAGTGATGGCAGTAGGTATGATGGGATGGGGTCTAGAGGGCATGTAGTGAGGTGTGAGGAAGACAGTAGAGCGTGAGCTACATCCACTGTGGTGGTGGTGGGGGGGAGCGGAGAGAAGTAGAGGGGTTGATCGCGGAAGGAGGAGGAAAATGGAGACCATGCGCTGGAATGTTGTTGCGGATTGATTGTGTTTTTGTTTGGAAATAGTCCGCAAGACTGGGTGCTAAAGGCAGATGATGAGGGAGGTGGTGTGGGTGAGGAGAGAGCAGAAGGTGGAGAAAAGTTGTTTGTGGTTGGAGGAAAGAGAAGAAATGAGGGAAGAAGAGTATGCTTGTTTAGCTAGCTGAAGGGCAGATGTGTGGGGGATGAACTTGTAGTGGATGTAGTCAGCTTTGGAGCGAGATTTCCTCCAGACACGCTCAGCACTGCGTGAGCATTTTTGTAAATAGCACGTCTGTCTTGAGTGCCAGGGCTGAAGCTGATGACGTGGAGCTTTGCGAGGTTGAGGGGGAGCAAGTGTGTCAAGTGCGATAGCAGTTTTTAGTAAATAGTGTGCTGTGGCTTGAGTGCCAGGGCTGAAGCTGATGACGTGGAGCTTTGCGAGGTTGAGGGGGAGCAAGTGTGTCAAGTGCAGTTGATAGAGTGTTATTGTAGTGTGCTGCGGCAAGGTCAGGGCAGATTATCGTAGAAGTCTGGAAAATGCCAATTGAACATCACGCAGATTTCTACAGGTACGGAGGCGTGAAGGAGGGGAAGCAAGTTTGGGTGTTAGTGTGAGATTGTAGTTGAGGAGGTGGTGATCGGAAATAAGGAAGGGGCGACAGGTGAACTCTGATATGGAGCAGAGATTAGAAAATACAAGGTCTACACGGTGTCCATCACGGTGAGTAGGGGTTAGAGAAGATTGTAGGAGACCAAATGAGGATGTGAGAGAAAGGGGTTTAGTGGCAGCAGGGGAGGGTGTGTTATCAATGAGGATATTGAAATTGCCAAGGATTATGGTTGGGATGTTTGGAAAGAGAAAGCAGGACAGCCAGGTGGCAAGGTTGTCCAGGAACTGTGAGGTAGGAGACAGAGAGAGAGAGAAAAACAGGCATATGGAGTGAACATCAGAGGAGGAGAATGACAGAGAGGGGAGGCAGGTGTTGATAGGAACAGGAGGGGGAGAGCAGGATTCCAACACCTCCTCCGGTGTCTCTCCTGGCCTACGAGTGTGGCTAAAGTGGAGGCTGCCATATGTGAGAGCAGCAATGGAAGCAGTGTCAGAGGAGGAAAGCCAGGTTAATAGCTAGGAGGTTGAAAGAGTTTGTAACAAATAGGTTGTGCATGGCTGTGAGTTTGTTACAGACTGAGCGAGCAGTCCATAGGGCACAGGAAAATAATGGGGATGAGAGCTGTGGTTTAATGGTAGTGAGAAACCTGGCAGTGCGGGACCTGTGATGTTTTCTGTGGGAAGGTGAGCAAGAAAGGATGACACTCTACAATGTAAAGTAGTGAGTGTATAGCCTGTAAATGTCTAAACTATGGCAACAAAAGTGAGTACACCCCTACGCGGAAATGTCCAAATTGGCCCAAAGTGTCAATATTTTGTGTGGCCATCATTATTTTCC
>VKOC01015879.1:0-28218 GCA_009364415.1 Spea multiplicata | reverse complement strand
CTGGAACCTGGGAATGATGGGAGTGTGAGTACAGCCTCCCTATGCCATGCTAACACCCACCCCCTTACACATTCATGCTATCATACACACACTCATTCACAAACATTTAAATACTCATTCATTCCATTAATCACACATACTTCACACATACTTACCCAAAAACCCTCCCCCACCCCCTTACCTGAACTGCAGTGCAGATCTCTCACTCGAAGACTTCTGCAGGGGCCCGGCTGTGCGAGCAACTTCTCTGGCCCCGCCCCCGGAGAAGGGAGGGGGAGGCAGTGTTGCTAGCTTCCTGTTTTCCGGCTGCAGAGGAGACGCTGCTCGAGACTGAAGCACCAGTGAGCAGCCTGGCCCCAGCAGACATTTTTGAGGTCTGATTAGAAGACGACCTCGATTATAAGACGAGGGGTATTTTTCAGAGCATTTGCTCTGAAAAAAACCTTGTCTTATAATCGAGCAAATACGGTACTCCTCAGTTAACAGAAATAACCAAATCTGCAGTAGGGGGTATTTTTTATTTGGGAACATTGGCGGTGCCCACATTCACTCTCTTACACTCTCCTGCTTGTTCACTCTCTCATGCTCTCTAAATATTTCCCTAGATTCCCTGCTGACCACTTCTGCATATTCTTGTTCTTCATCTTCTCTCTACTACCTTCTGTCTTTCATCTTCTCGCCTTTATCTTTTATCTTCTCTTTTCTCTTGTTAGTTCGCATCTCAAAATGGCGGTGCTGCAGGTGATGGCCTCTCCCCCAATCCCCCAAGGTGAGCTTCTGCCAAAATCACTGGAGAGGATGTCGCCGAATACACCACCATTTGGCCTAAGGTGAACTTGTACCCAAATTGAGGTGATTTTGCTGACGCTCTCTCCCTGATCCTCCAATGGGGGGGCATCAATGGAATAAAAGACAGGAGGTAGATGAAAGAAGAGGAAGAACAAGAAGATGTGGAAATGGTTGGCAGAGAAGGTGAATGTGTGTGTGAAAGAACAAATGTGTGAGAGAGTGAATGAAAGGGCCATGCAAACTTTGGATGAAAATTCTGAGCTTTTTGCTAAGTTTTCGTCCACTCCATGGAGGGATCTGGCCTTGTTTTTGTGGCTTAGTACAAATAGCGAATTTGCCCAAATTCGGTAAGTTTGCAATGTGTACAAATCCGACTGCACAAGTCTAATAGTAACCTTTGCGCCATTTGCTCACACTCAGATAGAAAGGGAATTACTGTGGGCAATTTAAAGTAATTGTAAACACAAATGATATGATCTCACTCTGTCATCTCTTATCATCCTTAACATACCTCTTTCAGATGCTCTTCATACCATGACTGAAATTTAACATGGACAAGACAAGCAACAGCTAATTTCCCTAAAATTTTACTTCACCCCCTCTAAGAAACACATGAGGTACTTTGTGAGTCTTCCTGACATCAAGATCTGTATTGCCACAACCCTTTACTACACCTTCTATATAAAAAGACTTGGGCAATTCTGGAGTGATAGGGGAACAGTGTCAAAATGACTGTACTTCCTAGTTTATTATATCTTTTTCAAACTTCCCATATCTCTCTAAAAGATTTTAAAATCGTTTAAAGGGGAATTTATGTATTTAATATAAAAGGAAAAGAGTGACCAGAAATGCACTGTACGCTCCTACTTCTAGGAAAGCCTTGGTCTGCCTAATTATCTTATCAAACAGCCCAGGTCACCCAGGTCCAAGCATGGCATGCTCTGGCAGGCACCTGGAGATAGACTTGGAAAGATCCTGGATGAGCCCAAGTGATCCTTCTCATTATATGCTGTAACACCAGTCTTGACGTCCTTTCCTAGGAACAAATGGCCCTTCTATTCTTAATTCCCATTGAGATATGTTTACTTACTTTGGAAAATGTATCTCTCCCATCTCCCCTTACTCCAGGGCATTTCCAACCACTGGGTATGCAACCTGCTCTCTTTTCTAACTCAACCTTGGCATCCTCAGACATTTGTACAGCAATTGCACTCTATATATACGCCCCTTCCTGCAAACCTCCTCATCGATTCGTGCCTTGAAACCTTTTTCTTTCTTGAAGTAGCATATTCTAATGGAGAGACACCAAGACAATTTATATCACAAATATATGGCCGTCTTCTTTCTCAGTCTCCTGGACCACTGCTAACGTATATTTGAAAATAGGAAAGGGAGCTACTGCACACGGCATCTGTGTTACTCACAAAGAGCGGCCATAAATACCCTCTTCAGGTGCTATACCATGCCAGCTCAACTTAACCATCGCAGTCCACTTGGAAAAGTCTCAACGTTGTGATATTTTGTTCTTTGACATCTCTTAGGCAATAGAACTCTGTACTTTATTTTGAAAAACTAAAAATAAATAATTAGGAAATGCATAATAACTTATCTGTAAATCATCAATATCCAGAGACACTGCTGAGTATACACTTACCCGGCAGACACAAACAAATACACATAACCACTAAAAAATAAGCCTACTTTGAGTATTGTTACTGTCAGATAATTACGTTGGTTTTTTAACGACAAAGAAGCAAGAACAATGTTCTTACTATGTACTTGAATTCACTATATACAATTTCTTTCCATATAGCAGGCATTTTAAGCATCTTCAATGTCTTCCAAGTAAAGTATAAATTGCCTAGCAGCGCTTATTTGCAGCTTCACAATTTATCCACTGTGGACTCCTGGGTGCTTTGTAAATAAAGTGCATTATATCTAGGGGTACGTATTGATGCTGCTACTCTTAGAATTGAAGGACAGCACAGTTAGCACCCTCAGAAAGTCACATTTATTGCAAAGCAGAATGTGACAAATGAGCCGGGGATGACGGATTGATGCATTTACACCCATTAATACTGCACACAGAGATCATATTCTCTCTGCGCTGTGCTTGAAGTGGATAAGAGACTCTTAACTCCATGCAAACAGGTAGCTGCCAGGAAAATTAATAACAAGTGTATTTACAGCAGTCTCATCCTCACTTAACCAGAGACTGCCAGAAAACAAATACATCACAATTTTACCTGTCTCCAAGGAATTAAAAATCTAGTTATTTTAAAGACAATTAGACAGAATTACAGGCTTATAAGAGATCCCAGTGTACCAGGGATCCCTTATATAATATAAAGGGATATTAAACTGCAGCCCAAAGCTGCTGTAGAATGCTTCTTCTGTGGTCTGACGTTTCACGCCACTGATTGAATCAGATAATCAGTAGCAGGAAAGCTCTCACCTTGTAATTAGCGGGATATATTTCTCCGTGTACACATGAGAAATCCTCACCGACCTGACTGGCAGTACGTATACCATGTGTCAGGCGGCCGAACGCATCTCCTTCATGGCAAATACCTGGGGATTAGAAAAGTGTTGAATGCCACTCGGCTATCATAGGCTTTAAAGTTCATGTGATGGCTGGAGTGTCCCTTTCAACTTTAAAGAATGAATGTTAACCTTCCCTAGCTCAGCCGACATAATATTTGTGTGGGTTTTATTGGTTTTGATCATGTTTAGGTTAAAATCATTTGGAAGTTTTTGTTACTTAGGCTTTTTAATTGTTCTTCATGCAAATATTATTGCATGGTTAGAGTTTTGATGTTTAACGTATAATGTAAGATTTACCATGCAAAAATTGTATTTAATTTTCCATGTAATTAGACTAGGACTTTATCTTACTACTTAAGAGAAAATAATAGTACACCTGTGTCTTTACAACCCACATAGACCCAGCATTTCCTATTTGGTCTACACCCCTCTCAATAATCAGAACACATGGAACCCTAATACAACTTGCTTTCATGATCATAACCAGAAAGTAAACAGTAAAGAGACATAAGAATTATGAGAATAAATGAAAAGATACAGGAAATCAATTTCTATATTACTGTAACGATTCAATGTTCCTTTCTTTTTAAAATGATACAAAAATAATACAGTGGCCAACGCTATAATGTCCTTTACAAAGCCGTGTTACATGGATAAGTCATATACCTTGCATTCTCTGTACAATATTGTTTTTAAAAATGCTCTTTTTCAGCCAAAGCTACAAGCAATCAAACCGCCAGAGATCCAACAACAGATGGAGCCAGCACTGTAGTTCTGATACTATAGGATTTTTAACTAGAAACAGAAAAATGGTGTGTCCCTTATTTGACCCTGAACGGATTCTCAAATAAATCCCTGATGTCCACACATCCATCCAATTTATCCAATAAACGTATTGATTAGCAGTGCACACTGGTCTTTTTTTTTCCAGTTGATTTTTTTTATGTCTTATTCAATTTTTTCCACCTAGACATGCTAAGGAAACCCCCAATAGTGAATGCTATCTTTGATGACTCCTGCGTGTATTCTACATGATTTCTAAATTAACATTTCTTTATGACAACTTGTTTAACAAAAGCTAAATTGCTACTTGGCTCTATCTCTGATGATGGCGCACCTATACCTTGCCGCTAGGGTAGAAACATTGCTATGGCACAGATGATTATCCTCAGAACATATGCTCAGTACTAAACAATCAATACTTGAAGACTCAAACACTGCCCATTTAACTAAAGTAACCCATTCTTTCCTAATGGGATATTATTCTGTAAAACCTGAAGTTTTTTTTAATTTTATTTTTACTAGATCTATGTTGAAGCAAATAGCTGGACAGCGGTAAAAGTAGCAATGGGGAGGGGGGGCTCTGCAGAATCCCCTATGTATTTGCACCAGGGACCGCATGTAAATTTAAATGGACCACTCAGCTAACATGTGAATATGATGACTATAGTGTCCCTTTAAGATTATATAAATATATATATATATATATATACACATAAATGTTGTAAACTACTATTGTAGCTAGAAAAGGCTGAGGCCCTTTATTACTTCCATCACTCCTGTGAAGGCGCTCATGGTGTTTGCTGATCCAAGTTCTAGTTTAAAAGGTTAATTGATCATTAGAATACCCTTTTATAATAATGTTACAGCTAGAAATTTTCATTGTTTTACTTTTGATCCCAAACTTTTGAACAGTAGCATATAAGATAGAGAAAGCGCCATAACATCCTGTTCTCTTGGGATCCAAGATTATTCCTCCAACACTGAGTTTTCTCTGCACTTCTACTAAACTGTTTATTGTTGCCGAATGGTTGCAATAGTGGGATGAGCAGGAGGAAGATAAAGTAAAAGGACACTCCAGCCATCCAATGCACGTACGCCGCTATGGACACAAAGGAACATATATATAAAAAATGTTTTGGAATAAAACCATTACTATTATTGCCTTGAAAGCACAATCTCATTTAAACATAATGCATTCAATTTTTGTCACATCCAATGGCTTTTTATTTTAAACATGACAGCTGCTCAATAGGCTAAGTAAGGCAGTTTTAAGTAACCCTGCGATTTATCTCAATTATTACTTCATGCATTTTTATACCCTGTAATTACACGAAGAAGAAAAGATACACTTAAACTGGTTCCTACTAAGTATGACAGTAGATTAAACAGAAAATCCACTTACATTTTGGAAATAACTCCCAGCAATTGGGTTAAAATTAGGGCTGCAACTAACAATTATTTTCATAATCGATTAGTTGGCCGATTCGATATTTTTTTGATGAATCGGATAAAAAAATAAATGTACATTTTTCATTTATTTAAAATAATTTAATAAACAAACAGGATTTAAAAACAAACAGCAGAATTAAAAAAATGCATTTCTTGTTTTTATTCCCAACCTGCCCCCCCCCCCGTATGCACATTTGAGCCCAGGCTTGGCCACGCATGCCTCCCAGATATGCACACATTACCCCCAGATATTGCTCACAACTAGCCTCCCATATTAATGCCTTAATATGAATACCCTATAATGCCTAAACAATAAATATCTCTAGTATACCACTGTGCCCCCCTGATATGGCTTATAGATTAACCCTCCTATAATGCCAGAAAAATCTGCCCCCCCAAAAGATATGCCTTGCATATAGCCCCCAGCGATATTGCCCCTCTGCCCCCAACCATATGCCACTGTGCCCCCCCAAATATGCCTTATAACCCCCTATATACAACTGTGCCCTTGATATACCCCATATATGCCTTATATCTGCAAAATATGCCACTCTGCCCCCTGATATGCCTTATGCCCCCTATAAACCACCGTGCCCTTGATATGTCCCCCCCAGACTTACCCCCTGTGCTCCAGACTCCTAGGTGTCTAGTAGGGGCAGATGGTGAGCATCTGTGCGATGTGCGTAGACAACCTCTGCTATCTGGCCAGCACTTTCGCTGGAGCTTCTATGACTGGGGACCCGGATCATTCTCTCTGGCAGTCAGTCAGTCATAGAAGCTCCAGTGAAAGTGCTGGCCAGAAGCAGAGGTTGTCTACGCTCATAGTGCAGACTTCCACCAGCTGCCCCCACTAGACACCAGGGAGTCTGGGGATGTATGGTATGTCTGGGGGAGGGGGCATAAAGCATTTCTGGGGGCAGAGTGGCATATCAGGGGTTATAAAGCATATCTTGGGCAGAGTGGCATATCAGGGGTTATAAAGCATATCAAGGGGCAGAGTGGCAAATCAGGGATTATAAAGCATACCAGGGAGGCATAAAGCATATCTGGGGCAGAGTGGCATATCAGGGATTATAAAGCATATCTGAATTAAGGGGGGACCTTAAAATCGGTTTTCCGAATTTCTGTTTGTATATAACCTATGCTAACTGCATAATACATACCAAAAATGTTAAAATACATGTATTCCTGTTCATTAGATAAAATACTGCTTTACCATTCCACTCATGTATTTTTTCTCTAAAAAATAATTTTTATTTAAAATACCGGTAGCACCAAATTTTAAGGAATTCCTGATCTGTTTTATGGTTTAATCAGTGATGGCAGAAGGGACGTCTTACTTCCTTACTTCTCTTTCACTGCTCCTTTGCACATCATATTCCAGCATCCATCTCTGGCACACATCGCGAGGGAGCACTGTTACAGAGCACCCATAATTTTGGACTGGTTACATGAAAATAGCTGGCAAGGTGGTGGTGGTATGTATCAGAATCACTAGTGTATATATATATATATATATATATATATATATATACCGTATATATATATATATATTTATATATATGACGTTATAAGGTACTTTTATGAGTGTTACCACTTGCTGGACACTGCACTCACTCAGACACTCACTCAGACTGCGTTCTCTCCAATCCGAGAATGCTGTATGTGCGAGTGGAGAGGATTGTGTGCTCAGCCTATCTAGTAGCTATGTTTGTAGTTTTATCTGTTTTACTGGCTTAATGCCTGATTATACTATTAAATTATTGCTAATCGGCCCCCACAATCCATTACACGACTATTGGGAGTTGTAGTCATACCTAAAAGCTCTCTTGAAGGGCTGAGATTTAAAATATTAACTGTTTAATAGCTCGTGAAGTGACTTGCCAAATGTGTTAACCAAATGGATCTAATATCAGCCCTCATGGAAACTTTGACTTGTCATTATTTAAAGATAAACTTAATTGAGTCACCTGCATTCAAGAAGGGATATCAACTGTAACATATTGGCAGCAAAAGCACCAATTGTGAAATATGATTACAGCAGTGTAGAATAGGAAAGAGTCGGTTCCAGACTACGTGATCCTAACAATCTACCTCTTCAACCTGACACCCTAATATTGGTGTAAAAACTGAGACTCGGGGTCAAGCTCTGAGAGTTCCCAGGTATGTGTATATGTTCAGATACAATGCATGTTTCTGTAGGCCTGTCACAAAGGTTTTATGCCAAAAACCCCATAAAAGTTTTATGTTTTTAAAAAGCTTTACAATTAATAATCAATAAAACAGTTTTAAACTACAGTATATTGTAAAACAGTATCTCTTCCACTGTGTGCATGGCAACCCCCCTCTGGCTCTGCAAGAGTTAATTAGAAATGTGTAAATCCACACACTTCCAAGCATGATGGTTGGGTAACCGTGAGGACACCATTACACGTGTGCCTTGGTAGTTAGCAGTCATAGGGTCCATTGTAGACTGGCAAACCACGTCTGCTTGCTATTCGTCTATTAGGCATATTAGGCACAGGATGTTAGAAACACGCAGGGTTTGTGTCACTTGATCACTCGGGATTTTGCCCACGCTCCTTCAGACTTTTTGGTGGCTCAGAGAAAATGATTCTCCTTTATATCATTTGTTGTCAGATAGGAGGGCAGCCTGGGGCGCAGGTTCTGAATACACAGGAGTTGCATAATTAACATCGCACATGGGGCCGCCTTACATACACAGTAAAAGCAGATGCTTTCATCTTTTGTGTTAACCACTTCCAAAAGCCAAGGGCCATCACGAAGAATAGGGTTAACACCGTTCCTACTGGAAACATATAAAAAAAACTTTTCCAAACATGCTTCTTCACTAGTTAAGTGAATTATAAATGTTTGCTTGCTTCCCAATGCTTTAGACGTTTCACAGAAATTGAATCCGTTTACACTTTTGTTTTAATTTTCTGACTTCCAGAATTCCTGGTCCACTACACTGTTCACAAAACGGCCAGCTTTCTCCCAGATTATGTGTTTGCTCCTGACAACGCTGAAGAAACACCACGACTCAGACCCAGCAGCTGTTCCTCCATAATGACTTCCATTCTTGCAAAGGCTCGCTACTTTCATATTGTAATGTCTGCATTCACCCTCTGTCCGGCTGTGGGCACCTCAGGCCTTTCTTTCACACAGTTCTTGCTATAAGCCAGCTTGTCTTTCAGACAGCTTTGGCTAGAAATGATAAAAAAAAAAACCCATCTGTGCAAAGTTACTCACGCTCCTTAAACGGACCAGCAGCAAATAGTGCTTGCAATGCGCTGCAACCACATGAACCTGGAACCCGTATGAGGAACTATAGATATCAGCACTAAAAGAAAAAGTTAACCACACATTGTTATATCTAATGCATGCGATCACAACACAAAAATATATATCATATATATCGTAGGGAAAGTTCCGCTTTGGCCCTAAATTCCCCATCACTCTTTTCTATTATCTCGGACTGTGTCAGCAAAAGCAGGACATGTTATAATTGTCTTACTTGTTACATGGCCCTGGTAAGAAAAAAATTGCCTCGGGCCCCCCAACTTCAACAGCTAGTCTGTTCCATCATTGTCCCTTGCCCCCTTCTAACATACAACATATGTAAACACACTTACACAAACTACACACACACTCCATCTCACTCCACTCATGCTCACACACAAGTACACATCCATGCTCACATACACACGTACACATCCATGCTCTCACACACGTACACATCCATGCTCTCACACACACGTACACATCCATGCTCACATACACACGTACACATCCATGCACTCACACACGTACACATCCATGCACTCACACACGTACACATCCATGCTCTCACACACACGTACACATCCATGCTCTCACACACACGTACACATCCATGCTCTCACACACACGTACACATCCATGCTCTCACACACACACGTACACATCCATGCTCTCAAATACATATACATACATCCCACCTCCTGCCTCACTTACCTTTCCTGCAGCTTTCCCTCTGGCACACTGTGCGTGAACAGGCTCAGTTTCACCAATGGGTCACGTGACCCAGATACATTCCTGTCTCCCCGTGCCGGTTCAAAATAGTTCAGAAAGGGTCCTTCCCACCTATATCGGTGCGGAACAATTTTGGACCAGTATGAGGGGTCACACCCCTGTAGTTATCTAGAGGCCACAAAGCCCCCCTAAGACAAAGGAAGATTTTGGATGTCATAAGTTTTTTGTACCTTAGAGATCTTTTACTTAAAATGTCATCTGCATATGATACTATAATAATGAGAAATAATGCTTTTTAAACGTGATTGACATTAAGCACTTAATTTCTATGATGGTCTATGCAAAAAATAGGCCAGAATGCCACAGGCAGATGACCGTAAGCAGCAGCCAAGCAGAAGGTGAGGGCCGAGAACAAAGAAGAGTAAGCAGAGTCAAACATTGCCGGGTCAGAACCAGGAGTAATCAAAAACCAAGCCGAATCGGTAAACAGGGATCAAGGTCAAGACAAACTGAGTCAAACAAGATAAACCATCAGAGTCACTCAAACTTTGCAGAGGTGCTACACCAACCACGGGTGAAGTAGTAGTGCAGGTCCTGGGTTAATATAGGCCGTCAAAAATGTCAGGTCATACAGGGTCATTCAGGGGCATACGATCATATGTTGAGAGAACCCACTACCCTGGAGGACATTGGAAGATGACGGGGAATCCCCTTGAAGACGACTATTCTTTTACTCTTAGCATTATTATGTATAGAACAAGCGCATTTCTTCTATGACTAGCTTCCTTATACAGTTGCTACTGCTGCTCTGGACTGATAGCTCAGATGCAAATAGACCGGTATTTCCTGGTGTCATTCTGAATTAATTAGGGAAAAAAATAGGGAAACTTGCTTCATTTCATAAACAGGTAGTTAAGGTAACATTAGGGCTTAGACATTAAAATTATATCTAGAGATGCAATTAACGATTTATATCAATATTTTTACTTATTGCCAACATATTCTCCAGAGAAGAGATCACAAAAATGTTCAGATGTAAGAAGAAGTGGGAACCTAATACACAACGTATTGTGTGGCTAAACATATGACAGAATTCAGTAAAAAGTTGCATTTCCATGGAAAACTTGTTGTAACTCCTTCAATAGGGAAGTGCTTTAGATATCGCAGATGAAGCTGTGGGTTTTAAGATGTCGCCACCTTTGAAAAGAAAGCTGCAATGACATCAAAACCTGTCACTGCTGGACCAAACTATGCATATGACATTATCACAAGAAGTCATTTGGAAGGAAAAATTGAGGATGATGAGCCTAAGAAGATTAAAAAGAAGATTAATCTGAAAAACAACTTGGAACAAAATTCAGAACTTCATATGAGATTTTGATTGGTCCATTAGTATTTTGCATCTATATTATAACGGGTTCCACTTTCCCAGATTATATTCTAATCTCTTATTTATTAAAATTGCCAGATTTCACATGGTTCACAAAGAATCTCTAAAATGACTATTATAATACGATTGACACCTGAACACATAGAGTTATGGTAAATAAAACAAGAATATATGAATAAAATATGATTTTTGTTTTCTATTCAATGATACCTATTATATTCTAATCTCATTATACTGCCTGCAGGGTACCATTTATTTGAAAAATAGCATCTCTTGTTGGTGTCCTCATAAAACAATTGCCCTACCTTTAACAGGCCCTGCGGTGTCTATTCTCTGTTTGGCTAATTCATCAACTGGGATAACAAAGGGCTGCAAACATTAGTAATCATAATTACATATCAGTAATGACCATTAACTGACTTAATGCCTTTGTTGGCCAGCATGTTCAATAACCACAATTCTTTGTGATCCCTTTAATCCAAGCATCCACCACAGATCTCCTACACATGTGAATATTACTACCATTCTTTCCTTTCATGTATCTCTTGCAATGCCAAACTAGAGATACATGGTTACATAACGCCGCCATGATCTACCGTTTCTCATATATGGCACTTGAAAGCTTCTTTTGTCATCTGTAAAGCAGTGTGTGCATTAAAAACTCCTGATACTCAGTATCACAAACCAATGGAAACTGCATGGAGCTAAAACATGCCAGAATAAAACTGCTCTTCTCCTGTACAATCCCATTTAAGTTACGGAACCCCAGTCTCCAAAAGTCCTACATATAGAAAACTAATCATTTTTTTCTCAGACTTTACTATTGCATTTAACACGGGCCAAACTCCATCTCCGTTTGCCCTCATGTGAATTGAAGTTGTGGCCACGGAGGTGTGGATGAAGAAAGAAGATAGCAGATTAAGGATTGAAAATAAAATAGAGAAGAACGACAAGAAGGGAGAAGATAGAAGATGAAGAAGATATGGAAGAAGATGCAGAAGTGGAAGTGGTTGGCGGAAGGGGAAGTGGCCAGCATTTAGAGAGTGAGAGTGCAAGAGAATTAGAGAGTGAGAAGGTGAGTGAGAGTGTGAGAGAGTCTGAGTAAATGTGGACCCATGAAATCCTGAGCTTTCTGCTTCGTTTTTTGTTCGATTTGTGTGTGTGTGTGTCTGTGGGGGGTCTGGTCTCATTTTCGGGGCCTGGTAGAAATCGTCACATTTAACAAAATTATGTAAATTTGCAATTTGTACAAATCTGAATGCACAAGTCTATTAAAAAGTCCTTTTTTCTTGTCTTAGATTTAGGATAGCTTAATGCCTATCATACACATGTTTAAATGATCTCACTGGATTAGCCTCTACCATTTCGGCTTTTCCATTTATCCAGAAGATTCTAGAGGTATTCTGGTGCAGTGTGTGTACCTGCAGTAGGGTAGCATACCTGCCAATGGTTCTGTATTTGTCGGAGCTACATCCTCAAGACCAGATGTCAGGGTGGACTTATAGAGAGAGGTTAGCAAGGTAAGGACATGTTTGAAATGGGTTAGGGGAGAGTAAGAAATTCTGAAGATTGAGAGAGCTAAGGTCTAGTTGAGCAAGCTTGTTTTATCTATTTAATTTATATAAGATGAAGGAAAGAAATGAGTATCCCTCCTAGATTTTTTCCCACAAACTGCTGGAGGCTGTGGTTCACACGGCACAAATCACTATAATGGCATTAACTCATTTTCCACCGTTTGTTATGCCACGGACATTTATGTATTTCTCACTGATTGTACACAGAGCCTCTGCTCAGTTTCGTTTGCTTTTGTGATGGCAGCATCACTTGCATAAAAGTAAATGAAGAAATGTGATGGCAGTCCCTAATAGACACTTAATGCAGTACTGGACTGGAGAGTTTAAACAGGCCTGGTAATTTAAGTCGAGGAGCCTATAAGTCACGTGTACGGCTATATTTTACACGTCTACATGCTAATGGTAGGTGGGAGGCACTAGTGTGTCCGACAAACTGCGAGTCTGACTTTTTGCTCCCGCAGAGGCTCACTTCATTTGGCAGTAGAGGGGATATTAATGACAGGAACATCCAACACAGCGATACAAATCCATATCAGTTGCTCACAGCAGGGGCAATTAGGGCAATCATGATATTGGTATTAGGGGGATATGTATAGTCCATGTAACAATTGAACTAAATTTGCTGGTGTGAAGGATTTGGTAGCCTTACATGCTGTTTTCAGTATCTCTAATGATTAAATACATTCCAAAAAAATGGCTTTGAAGGCGACAATTCAGGTGACGGCATAATGAGCCATATTATCATATTATCCCAAATTTCAGGTGTCCTCCTTAAGTTCACTTTACTGGAAGAACTAACTTGTGATGCCCAGATTCAGAGGGATGCAATGTGGCCATGTGAGAGCTGCAATAGAGGTCTGTGCTATAATACTTGATTTCACAGTTCCCTGGGCCCATGACCCCAAACAGCACACAATATTCAGGACTCTACTGCAAATGCTGGACTGTTGGGTGGTATGTATTACAGAGAACTGATATGTTTATATCTTGTTTGGGTTTTCTAATGCTGGTCACAATAATAGTATCAAGGTTTGCTGTCACATATTATAACCATGACCAAGGAATAAGGCAATAACAATGTATGCATGTCCTCTTACCCTTCAGATGTATTATGACGTATACCAACACAGTCTTAATACAAAAAGTTTTTTGCCAGATATTATTTTATACTCCAGTAAGATCATGTGTATCGGTGCTTGGCTGGATAGCAGTGAAAGCAGCTTGCTGAAAAGTCCAACCAGTTTTTTGTTCATGTCTTAGTACTTCAACTGTTGTCTTTGGTCTCCCTCTTTTGGCTGGTTGTGGATAATGATTGGTAGACACAACTTTAAAGTGGCCCTCATAATTTCCCAAATCCTACTTAAAGCTCATGTAAATAGTGCTTAGGGATTAAACTGTGCACTATACAGTCACGTGAAAAAGAAAGTACACCAGTAAGCATTTCAGTCGGTCTGGACTTCTACGAGAACGTGGCTTGTTAACTTCTGTGAATTTTTCTAAGAACATATGATATAAGGCGCTCTCAATGTTTATAACGGTAGCTCTTTGAGGATTATATGAAGCTCCTTATCATTATTAGATATATTCCTATATTCACATGATACACGGGGTTAATTTATACCCTTCACATATAAATATACGCACTTTATTTGAGGCACTTGCACTGGAAATGAAAAAAGGATAACCGTGCTAGATTTGATTAATTTTAATAACGCTGTTCTGCACTGAATATGGAATCTTATATTAATAGAAGCAGGTTCCTATGAACTTTATTAATTATTCTCACTATATGTATATATAACACATAGATATTGTTTTTTCCTTTCTTTTTTTTCCATCTCTTCCCCTACACACAGACACAAACTATAAAGCACAAGTAACTCATTTATTGGAGATATACATACAGAACTTGAAAGGTTTACACGGTATTGGCTTTATGAATTTAATTAATTCTGTATTGTTCAATGTTTACTGTGGGTGATTTGTTTTAAATCGGTAGAAGAGTATTTATAAGAAATGTATCTAAATTTGTGTTTGACTACTAATATGAACTATGGTCATATGTACGAAGATTTGTCTTGTTAACAGCTGTGAACTTCTTTAAGATCATATGATATAAGGGACCTTCCATATTATGTATAATCGTCACATTTATGACGATTATATGAAGCACCTTATTATAGGCTAGATATATTTTCATATTTATATGATATAAGGGGTTAATTTTCACTCTTCAATTAAACACAGTTGCACTGAATATGTGAAAAGGACTTCGGATCCTGATTTTGAATACACGGTATATATATATTTTTTTTATTTATTTTTTTAATATAGTATTCGTTACGTGCCGTTCCTTGCCTTTTTATGGTGGTACTATGATTTCAGAGATACAAAATTGTTTTCTCTGGTTCCTACATGGTACTTTGGGTTCCATAATTTGTGTTGAATGTATGAATGCGTGCGTTAGGAAATTAATTATTTATGTGAGCTCGAATACTTTACAACGTAAATTTTTCATAGTTAATGAAGGAACTGATTAAATTTACTACATTAAATGTTCAGGGTTTGAATTCCCCACAGAAAAGATTATTTTATTTGATTACATGAATAAACAACATATTGATATTTGTTCTATTCAAGAAACACATTGATAAATGGGGATAAAATAATAATTAAATAATAAAAAAATACACACTGAAAGAATACTCCTCCTTACCACATAAAAAGAAACGAGGGGTGGCAATCCTAATCTCTAATAAAATTAAATCTGAGATAATACATAAACAGAAGCATAATAGTGCTAGATACGTCTTCATTGTTTGTAAATTGGATGATAGAGTATACTCTATACTAAATATATATAATTCAAAGCAAATTAATTTTCTTAATGGCACCTTACAGAAGATTCAAAAATATATTCAGGGAACATTTTTATGCATGGGAGACTTTAATTGTGTCATAGATCCGGAAATGTACAGAAAAAACTAATATAAAATCTAGTAAGAACAGTAATCGGCTTGCTCTATCGAAGGCATTCAGGGAGACTTTGGGAAAATATAAATTATATGACATATGGAGAACTACAAGGCCGGCTGATAAAGATTATACTTTTTTTCCTCACAGACATAAATCTTTTTCAAGAATTGATTTAAGATTGACTAAATCAGAGACAGTTAAAGATTGTAAAAATATTTCAATCAACAATGTAGCTCTCTGGTTCAAGACCATGATTCAGTTATTCTTGAAATGTCAAGGAGAATACCAATATGGCCCTGATCTTGGAGATTGCAAAACTCTACTATGGCAAGAAAAGATGTTTTGTGAATACCTCTCTTGAAACTGAAACAATTACTTGCCAAGGAAAATCTGACAGAAGATATAACTTTAGGAAATGATATGGGGAGCGTAATAAAATGCGTAATGAGAAAGACTCTTAATCGAAAGCTGCCTTTATTAGATTAATGCGTAAAAAAAAAAGTCATGTCAGAATTATAGTATCTCTTTGAGTAAGCTTAAAAGAAAGTGTGTGGAACAGCCCCCAATGAACATATCCAATGCAAATATGACGCAACTTAAAAAAGGATATTGAAGAGAATTCTTAGTCTAAAGCAAAATTTATAATTTAATTAAAATGAAAACAAAAAATTTTACTATGTTGGTAATAGAGCGGATAAACTACTCTCTAATCAAGTTTACAAAATTTAAAAGCTCGCATACTTAAAATAATAGATGGAAATAATCATTTGTACAGTCCAGAAGAGACAGGGAAGGCCTTTGGCGAATTCTATTCAACCCTATATAATATTTGTGATCAAGATCAGGATCAGACTCCAAATTACCAAAACTGTCAAAAGAACTTGCGACACAGATAGACAAACCTTTTACAGAGACGGAAGTGTGCGAAACCGATAAAAAACATCAAATTAACATAAGGCCCCTGCGACCCTGACGGTTTCACAGGCGTTATTTTATAAAAAGGTTCTATTAAATTATTTTTTTTTTTTTTTTTTTTTTTTTTAAATATATTTATTCAAGGGTTTTCAAATAAGGGTACAGAAAAGAAAAAGGGGTAAGGGGGAAAAACAATACATTTCAATAAACCACTCGCAGGCGGTAAGGCAGTTCGTATTACATTTGATCGCCAGTACAGTAAATCGCACTGAGCATACAGTAGAGACAGTAAACCCGGTAGGGGAAAGAACTACCACATTAAAGAGAAGTTGAAGAAAAGAGAGGAGAAAAGAGGACAAAGACAACAGGGAATCATGACACAATAGCCATGCCATAATGAACCAGGCAGATACGAGTAGTCCTGCAAGAACTCAGAAAAGGAGAACACTGTATGGAATCAGTGGAACAAGAGACCCCACACAAATAGTTGACAAGAGCATAAAAATAAAAGCGGTGAGAAAAAAGAATTATATGATCAACACGGATGAGATTCACTTTAAACGCTAACTGAAGCGAACGTCGGTAGGTGTGTATGTCTCAGTGAGGGGGGAAGGATTTCCAGCACAGGGAGACGATAAGACAGCTATTCGGCAGAGTCTCCCATGGACGCGGTATAGCGCATCCAAAACCAAGTTCGAGCAGGCTAACTAGAACCATCGGGCCCGTGCGAAATCGTGTTTTAAGGGCCCCCCACTCCCTCATCTACCCTTTCTCATCACAACTCCCGCTCTTCCTCTCCTACCCGACCTTTCTCACAATCTCCCTCTCCCTCCTCTAAGCCCCCCTTTTCTCAGACAATCTCCCCTACCCCCCTAACCTCCCCTTTCTCTACAATCTCCCCTCTCCCCCCTACCCCCTTCTCAACAATCTCCCCTCTCCTCCCTAACCCCCCTTCTCACAATCCCCCTCTCCTCCCTATACCCCACCTTATCACATCTCCCTTCTCCCTCCCCCTCCTCATCAAATCTTCGCTCTCACTCGCCATTCCCCGGTCACTTATCTCAATCTTAGTGGAGCCGCCTGACCGCTGCCCTGACCTCCTGCTAGAGTGGCATGCGTGAGGAGTTGGTCTCGTGCCGGCGTTCATTTGCCGAGCGCCCATATTGACTCAAGTCGGCGCCCTCGTGAAGCGCCGGCCACCCTGGTACAACTCTCACGCGCACTCTGGGCACGGCGGCGGCGAGCAGAGAAGTCCCGGGCCCAAGAGTTGCCCGAGCGGTTTATGTTTTTTTTGGTGATGTTCGTTTTCACCGCTTGACACCCCTTGGGCCCCCCTGACAGGCAAAACTCCAGGGCCCGGTCGCAGTCGCGACCCCTGCGACCCCGGTAGTTCCGCCACTGGTGTCGAGGTATAGATGATATTTATTACCCAAGCTAAAGGTAAGCTCCTCCAAGCTACGGATACGCTCAACCTCTACTAACCACTCCTGCAAAGAAGGAGGTTCAGGTTGCCTCCAATGCCTGGGAACGAGAGCTTTCGCCGCATTGAGGAGATGCGGTATAAGGGAAGATTTGTATTTTCTAAAAGACAACGGCGCGAGGTGAAAAAGGACAATTTCAGGAGTACAAGATATGTCAATAGAGGTGAGTACCTTAACCATCTGTGTCACGTTAGACCAGAAGATCCTAATTTTAGGGCATGTCCACCAGATATGAGCAGGGGTAGCAGGTGCGAAGCCACATCGCCAACAGTTAGCCGATTGTGCAGGGACCATTTTATGAAGTGTGTCAGGCGTCAGATGCCATCTACACAGTACTTTAAAATTCAAAAGGCGGAGGTAGGAGTCAGGGGACGAGGAGGACATCATAGACGCCGCCCTACGCCACTGCTGAGGGGAAAGAACACAGCCAAGGTCCCGTTCCCAGGCTCTCATATAGAAGGGAGGTGAGCTGTACATGGCCTTACGAATCAAGCCATGAAAGGTGGAGAACGGCCTAGGAACCCCTTTATGAGTGGTGCACAGCCTTTCAAACAAAGTGTATTGGAGGTCAGAAGCCGTGTGGTGTAACAAAGGAGTAACAAAATGACGCACCTGGTGGTATAAAAAAGCAGTATTACCAGAGCATCTCTTGTCCCCCAACAGGGAGGGCAGCGACTTAACACCCCCGCCGTCCACTATATCACGTAAAGAAACGTAAGGTGCCGTAGGATCTTGAAAGGAGCCTAGACCCAGTACACCAGGGGGAAAAAGGGGATTATGGGAGATCGGAGTGAGTGGGGAACTGGCCGAAGACCACCCCATGGCCAACTTGTGTTTCCTCCACATCAGCAAAGTAGGGGTAATAGTGGGGTGATTGGCCAACCCCAGCGCTGCCAACGAGGCAGATTGCCAAGGAAGGGACTGTCTGGGAACCTTGGAAAAAAAGGCCTCTATATCCAACCATTGCTTACAGGAATCAGTCCTAGTCCATGAATACAGTCTCGCAAGCAGGCTAGCCATATGGTAACATTTCAGGTCCGGTAGATTCAAACCCCCCAATCGCAGAGGACGAGTCAACAAATCATAGCGGACCCTCGGGCGTCAATGAGCCCATATAAATTTCGTGAAGATTGTACGGACCTCGGCAAAGAAGGCAGGGGGAATATGTATGGGTAACGTTTGTAAAAGATAAAGCAGCCGCGGCAGAATATTCATTTTAATAATATGAATTCTGCCGATTAAATTAAATTGCGGCAGGTTCCATTTCACGAGGTCAGCCTTTATCGAATTAAGTAGTGGAGGGAAGTTTAAGTCAAACAATGATCGTGTAGCGGCAGGGAGTTGAATGCCCAGGTATTTGACCGAGGTGCTCGCCCAAGTGAATGGGTATAAAGCTTGGAGCTTAGACACCTCATCCCTCGTGACCGTCAGATTAAGGAGTTCCGTCTTCTCCAGGTTAACCTTGAAACCGGAGAGAGCACCATACTCATGTAATTCATGCAGAAGAGACGGTAAGGATTGCAGGGGACTAGATAACGAAAATAAAAGGTCATCCGCGAAGGCCGATGTCTTGTATTCAGTTTGCTTTAAGCGAAACCCCTTAATGGAGTCATTAGATCTGATAGCCTGGAGCAAGGGTTCGAGAGTCAAAACAAAAAGTAAAGGGGAGAGGGGACATCCCTGCCGTGTTCCATTTTGAATCAAAAATGGAGAAGAGCGTTCCCCATTAACCACCACCCTCGCGGATGGATTAGAGTAAAGCGCCTGTAACCATGACTGCCAGCCCGGCCCAAAGCCCATGGCCCGCACAACCCCAAAGAGGAAGGACCAGTCCACCCTGTCAAACGCCTTTTCAGCGTCTACCGCCATCATCAGAGCTGGATCTTTAAAGGCATGAGAAGCATGAATAAGGTTAATCAGTTTGGTGGTGTTATCTTTGGCTTCTCTAGCAGGGACAAACCCCGACTGATCGGGGTGGACCAATCCCCCCATAAACGGCCGAAGTCGGAGAGCTAACACTTTGGCAAATATTTTCAAGTCCACGTTAATTAGTGATATGGGCCTATAATTTGCGCAAGACAATGGGTCTCTACCAGGCTTAGGAATAACCGTGATTGCGGCTTCAGTAAGAGACCGGGGCACAGTAGGATGAAGTCGTAAAGAATTATAAGCTAACAAAAAGTGAGGGGCTAAATCCTGCGCAAATTGTTTGTAATATTTGGCTGTAAACCCGTCCGGGCCCGGGCTTTTCCCCAATGGAGTGGCCTTAAGTGCAGCGTAAAATTCATCTAAGGAGATGGGAGAATCTAGATGGTGTCTGACATTAGGCGGAAGTGTGGAGTGCAAGTGTCTCTCCAAATAAAGCGTAACACCCTGCGCATGTTGCAACGGAGCCGGGGTGGGCCATAAATTGTATAGGTTTTGGTAATAAGCATGAAAAACCTGGGCAATGTCAGTCGTAGAGTGTTTCAGAGACCCGTCTTGAGCTTTAAGCTTCGCTATAAATGAAGATTGTCTCTTCGCCTTAAGAGCGTTAGCGAGCAATTTGCCACTCTTGTTGCCATGTAAGTAGAAAGTGTGTCGACTATGTAATAGGGAACGCTTGGCCCGGTCAGAGAGCAAAATGCGTAAATCAGTGCGAGCGGCCGTCAGCAATTTATAATGATCGATAGAGTGGGAGTGCTTATGGTCACGTTCAAGTACAGCAATCCTATCCGCTAAGTCTTTCAGTTGCTTCGCCCTACATTTCAAAAGCTGGGAGTTCAGCTGAATCAAGCGCCCACGAACAACGGCCTTGTGTGCCTCCCAGCACATCATAGGGGTAACATCATCTGTTGCATTAGCGCGGAAATAATGGCCCAACTCCTCCGAAACTGCAGTGAGGACAGTAGCATCGTTTAATAGGGTATCATCAAGTCTCCAATGTCTCGGAGGCCGCGACAGCGCAGACACATTCAGAGTAAGGAATATAGGGGCATGGTCTGACCACGTGATATTACCAATCTCAGCGCCGGATAACATGGGCAAAGCATAATGGGAAAGGAACAACATATCTATGCGGGAATATGAACGTCGAGGAACGGAAAAAAAAGTATAATCGTTATCAGTCGGGTGCATTACGCGCCAACAGTCCGTCAGCTGTGCTTTATGTAAGAGGTCTGTGGCCCTAGTCGTGAGAGAGGACGGTTGGTGGGTCTCGACGCTTGCGGCGGTAAAGTGTCCGTCTAGAGTGAAGTTGCAGTCACCACCAAATACTACATGCCCCTCAGCAAAGGTATCACATATCCTAAGGATTGTGGCCAACGCACGACATTGCGAATGGTTGGGTAGGTAAATATTAATAAACGTGAACATAGTATCACCAATTTTCCCCTTCAGGAGCAGATAGCGGCCACCCGCATCCGATCTATGGTCAACATATGTAAATGGTAGCGTGGCTCGCAACAAAATTGCCACTCCTCTAGATTTGCTCGCAGTAAAGTTAGCAAAGTACCCCACCGGATAATGACGATTGCGGAGTGACGGGGCACTCTCTGCCTTGAAGTGAGTCTCCTGAAAGAAGATAATGTCCGCCTTTTGGCGGTTAGCTTCCTGGAGAGCCATAGTACGTCGCTCAGGAATATTTAGCCCCCTCACATTAAGAGACATCAAGTTAAAGTTAGCCATTCATGTAAATCAGCTGTAGAATAGAAGCATAAAACACCGCCCGGCAGGTAACCTCGGTAAAATGTGTCACTAAAAATAAACAAGAAAACAAAACCAGAACGAAGAACAAACCAAACATCATGAAATCGCAGCGGCAGCCGCCGGAGTCAGCCAGTAGTTCCCGGCAGCAGCAGGTGTCAGAGAACAAACACTGCGAAGGGGGTGGTCTAGCAGGTGTAACAATCGACAGCACAACCTCGGATACCCCACACGAAAAAAGGCCCGAGGCCAGAGAATGGATATGTTTAGAACCCATAAGTGCAAAAGACAATGGGGTCACACAACTACACAAAGGAATGTTATGCAGTATATACATGTATCAGGTGACCCCCCCTAAAACGAAGTAGCATCGATAGAGAGAGAGTTATCGTGACAGCCAAGAGTAAGTACGTGGTAAAATTCTTAAAGAAGCTGTATAAAAGAAACACAACATATTAAAAAGAAAGAGAAAAAAAAAAGGTCATATTACTGTAAACGTTCAATCAGGCAGGACAGCCAATGTCCAGAAGATGAGGCATAGACGCAAATCTCAGCCGAGTGCCAGCAAGCAAGCTTCAGGAGGTCTTCACCCGGGAGGATTGGGTGAGCGAGGCAGGACCCAAACGCGGAGTCGGCGATTTGCGCTTTCGTTGTGTTGTCTGCCAACGTTGTCTCTGAGGCTGCGGCTGAAAAGCTGGTCGTAGCGGTAAGTCCGTCCAGTCTGGTATAGGAATATCCGGAAGGCCCAGAGCTTCGGTGAAGGCCGGGATCTCCTGCGCCTTGGTGATCATATAGGTACGCTGTTGGTGGATCACCGTGAGGGAGAACGGGAAGCCCCAACGATACTTAAGGTTGCGTTCCCTTAACTCATCTGTCAGGGGCTTAAGATGCCTACGTGTTTGAAGAGTCATCCAGGACAAGTCCTGAAAAATCCGTGCGTCCACACCCGTAAGGGCTTGTATGTCAGCATTCCGGGAAGCTTTGAGAATGGCTTCCTTGTCTGTAAAGTAGTGTAATCGACAAATGACGTCCCTGGGAGGTGCCTGGTCCCTAGGTTTCGGGCGAAGCGCCCTATGAATTCTATCAAATAGCAGCGGTGTATCGGGTGGCCGACCGAGTATGGTATTGAAATATTCCGTAATGAGGACAGCAAGATCCTCAGCATCCTCTTCCGGATAGCCCCGGATGCGCAAATTATTGCGCCGATTTCGATTGTCTAGGTCTTCAAGATGTCTATAGTGTGTATGTACCTGGTCAGTGAGGTTGTCCAGCAGGTGATTCATGGTCTGCAACTGTACATACACCTGGTCCTTATCCGATTCCAAGTCCGCCACTCGTGACCCTATCTGCGTGATGTCCGCTGAGAGCTCATTCAGCTTGGCGTGAAAAGAAGTTTCCAGCTTGGACATCATAGCCAGCATATCAGCCTTAGAAGGTAGGCGTTTAAGTAGCTCCCGTAGGTCCAGTTCCGGAGCTGCCTGAGAGCAATCCGAGACCGGACTGCTCGCCCGGGAAGAAGCCGAGCACGCCGCCGGCGCCATATTGGGGCCTGTATCATCAGTCCGCGTCGGTGGTTGATCGCGGAAATAAGCCGTCAAGGCGGACGATTTAAGACCCTGCGACATCTTGGGAGTTTGTTTGTGATCTAGGTCTCTTTTTTTGTTGCCCATGATCTCTCTCGGGGTTCAGATGCTCAAGATAGCGGTATTGTGTGCGAGGAGCTCTAGCAGCACACAACCATCCGCCGCTCGTGCGTAGCCACGCCCCCCGTTTATTAAATTATTATCTCCTCAATCAAAAAATATATTTAATCACATCAAAAATACCAAGATCTTTCCTAATGGTATACTAGAGGCATCTATTCTTCCAATTTTAAAACCCGGTAAAGACGGTACAAATATGGCTAACTATAGACCCATTTCTTTAATCAATGTGGATACAAAAATATATTCAGCCATCTCAGCTGAACGTTTAAAGGTAATCAGCCCCTAACTAATCCATAAGGATCAGACGGGCTTTATTAAGGGAAGACAATCTAACGACAATACTCGCAAAATAATTGACCTTGTGGAACCACTATGTTCCTGGCCCTGGATGCCGAGAAGGCATTTGATAAGAGTCAACTGGATTTTTCTTGAGGAATCTTTACGCTGCTACGGACTAGGCGAAGGGTTTATTGATTCTGTATTGTCATTATATACAAATCCGACTGCAAGAGTAATAGGTCAAGGATTTAGTTTAAGGATTTAGTTTAATATCAATAATGGAACTAGGCAGGGTTGCCCTTTAGCACCATTGCTATATGTACTCACTGTGGAACCCTTGGCAGAGATCAAGATCAGAGATACAGAAAACAAGATTAGATTATATGCAGATGATGTTATGATTTACCTATACGACCCAGTATTATCTTTAAAAGCATTAATGGGAGAAATATCTTATTTTAGTAGATTTTCTAACTATAAGTTAAATACATGAAACACACAAGCAGTGATGGTAAGTATCCCAGATTTGATAAGAAAGAACCTGGAAGAAGTATATGATTTCTCATGGGAAACGAATAAGATTGACTATTTAGGTATTATCATTCCACTTAAGATATCTAACATCATTGAAATTAATTATAATAAATTGCGAGTGGAACTGTAAAAACAAATTTTAGCATGGAAGGGACTATTCGTGTCCTTGTTAGGCAGAATAAATATTATAAAATCATATATAATTCCCAAATGGCTCTATATGTTAAGAATGATCCCTATTCATACAAGCATAGTATCAATGAAGATTGGTTTCGTATAGAACAAGAACTAACAGGAATGTCTAATCTAGAATGCTTATTATGGCTGCACCATGACAGATTTCATAAAATTTCTGAATCTCTCCCCATTTCTCTTAAAAGTTCAATGATATTTTGGCACTCTCTTAAACATCGAATAGGGTTGAGAAATAAAATTATTCCATCAGCGCCTCTAGAAATACTACACAATAATATTTCCCATCTGAATTTCAGGAAATGGAGCAACTTTAGAAATAGAAGAATTAAAGATATACTGATTGAAAATAAGATGAAATCATTCAATCTAATTTTTGAGGAGTTCAATTTAAAAAATTCTGAGTCCTTTCATTTATTAAGTACTATTTAAGCAAGCATCTATACGTAGAGGGCCTATCCATACAGTTTAATAAATTGTTTTCTCGAGAGATTGTTACGAAATGCTTGAAGAGATGTTATTTTATAATGAAAGAAATTGATACCCCATTACGTATTAAAGCTTTGATCTCTTGGCAACAAGACTTTGATATTCAAATTGATCAAAAACAATGGATAAACAGTTCAACAGAGATAGTCTCCCACTGCTTAAACATGTCAGAATTACATCTTAAAATGTTGTTCCGATGGTACCTGATCCCTGTTAGATTAGCCAAGATTAAACCAAACTCATTTCCTATATGCTGGAGATGTTATTTACACATATTTGGTGGGATTGTAGTAAAATTATACAAACCTGGTATGAAGTGTTTGTTAATCTCTGATTTTATTAAAAAAGATATCCCATCATCCCCAGATAAAGCAACTCCTTCACTTAAATTTGGTTAATATATCCTTTAATCAAAGAGCTTTTGTAATACAGGGTTTATTGGCATAGCAAGGAATTGGCAACAACCGACAAACATTAACATAGAGAAGGTGATTAATCAATTAAAATTCCAATGCTTAATGGAACATGGATATTACCAAGCACATCAGAGATTACACAAATTTAATTCAACCTGGAAGTCCTGGACAGTCAAATACCCAATTAACTATGGTAATCTATATTAAACTAATCAAGATTCGAGCTCTTTAGTATGTGTGTGTGACGTATGATTGATATTGGGGGGTTTTCCCCCTGCTTTTGTTGTGTTAGGCTATGAGATAAAATGTGTAATATCTCGGCCTATTTAAAGCTTGTATTAATAATTGTTATGGTTGACATTGTTACAGACAAATTACAGATACATTTTTATGCTATTTTAAGATTTTCAACTATCTGTATTATTGTTTTGTACTTATGTTTTATTATCCAATAAAAAAAAATTCGGTCTGGACTTCGACATGGCCATTACAACAACTTGATTCTTCTCTTTTTTTCAGCTATTCTGTTTGTCCTGTTACATGACCCAGTTTTGGCCAAGCTTTAGTTGTCGGACAGATGGCCTCACATTTGACTCGAGAATACTTTGGCATACAGAGGCATCCATGGTACACTCAATGACTCCAAGGTTCCCAGGGCCTCCGGCTGCAAAACAAAATCATCACCCCTTCACCACCATGCTTAACAGTTGGTATGCGTTTGTGTTGATATGCTGTGTTTGGTTTTCGTCAAACACGGGGCTGTGCATTATGACCAAACATCTCCACTTTGGTCTTATCGGTCCAAAGGACATTGTTCCAGAAGTCTTGTGGTTTCTTCAGAGGCTTCCTCATGGCATCCCTTCCAAACAAACCTTACTTGTTCAGTCTTTTTTTAATTGTACTTTCATGAATTTTAACACTTAACATTCTAGAGTACGACTGTAAAGTCTGAGATATAACTCTTGAGTGTTTTGCAATTCCTTTAAGAATTGTATAGTCTGACCTTGGGGTGAATTTGCTGGGATGTCCACTGCTGGGAAGTCCTGAATGTCTCCCACTTCTGAATAATCTTTCCCACTGTAGAATAACAGACTTCAAACTGTCTGCAAATGGCCTTATAACCAATTCCCAGCTTGATGGGCAGCAACAATTGCTTCTCTAACATCATTGCTGATGTCTTTCCCCCTTGGCATGACAATAAAACGTTGGCATTTAAAGAGGTGGTCACACACTGATGACCAAATAATTAAGGGCATTTGATCAGCAGCACCTGTCTGCTACATCTTAATTCATATAGAAGTAAGGGAGTACTTTGTTTTTCACACATATGACTGATCTTAAAAAAGAAGACACTCACTACATGTATACCAATTAAACGACCTGCTTTGTAAAGTAAAGCAGAGGACAAGCATACAATAAGGATAGGGTATGAGCCAAAGCTGGGACAGGATTTAGCACATACTTGGCTGTATTAAATGCATAGATCCTTAAGTTCTCTTTCTAGACTTGTAGTGTGATTTTATGCAGACAATAAATAAACCAAATAAAAAGTATGTGTTATTATACAGAGATGACAAGGTGTCACCTAATAGGCGACATGTTATTGAAACAAGCTTTTTGCTCTTCAAATGTTGGAAACCCCCCATCACTCCACTATACCTGGAAAGACTCGTATAAAGCAAAGCCGTGTCTCCTTAAACCGTGATGCCACTATTTGCTATGTCTTATTTTTATTATAGTAGAAATATTAAAGTATAGGAAATACGGAGAAAACGAGAGCCCAAAATAACCCAGAGATTCCAGAAATCACATACACAAAATTAATGAAATCTTCAATGCAAACATCTGTAGGCAACTGAACGTGCCATGAGAGTTTAGGGAACATTTGAATTGTCAATCCCAGATTTATGCTAAAAATAACACAAAGTGCTGTTGGAGATTACAGTGAATTAGTAACCAAATCGGACACAAAACAGCCACATTTTACAAAGATACTATTTTATTAAGTACAACTGGTATGAGGATGGGACAGTGCCTTTTAAAATATTCAGTGGCTCTGTTTTCCGTTTGGATTCTTGACATGCTTGAAAGATGAAGTGCTTGCAAAGTTGACACAAAAAAGTTCTCAAAGAAAATCATACAAATACCTTATTATGTCGAAATTCACAGTCCTGAAACAAAAATAAATGCAATACAGTGAAACAATTTAAAATGATATTCCTTAAACACAGGGGTGGGCAGTCGGCTATCCTCTGTGGACCAGTCCAAATGCTTCAGAAAAGGGTCTTCATGCTCAGGGAGGCAGAGCCATATATAACGTGACCCTGCAGTAGTTGGAAGGTATCTGGCATCATGTGAGAGCAGGACTGAAACTAGGAGCCAGACAAATTAAGAGGAGATATACAAGAATGGGTTTTACACACCGGAAGAAGGGAGTGAGCGTACATACTAGGGGGAGGGCTGCTACAATCACTATAATTTGTGGATGATTGCTATACCTCAGGCAGTTATCTCTGAAGGATTTAGGGGTGTGACGACACTTAATCCCTGATATCCATAGAACATAGTTTAACATTAAGGCACAAACCTTGATATGGCTCTGATAAAATCTAATGACACTGTACATTTGTACTTTGGTGCATCAAGTTGATCATCATGGCCAACTGTGGTCAGAAGCTGCAGTGTCACAAGAGAAGAAATCTATCCAAAAAAAGAATTAGATTATCGGTTAACAGTTACAGCAAGATGAACAAAATGACCACAATGCATTCAGAAAAAGCAATTTGTACACCATTGGGTCAGCTGAAAATGTGGGTTTAAATGTTGATCCTATTAATCCCCAAGAGCAGCTCAGTCTCCAAAGGACTTGGAAGTGGTTGTAAATTGCAAATAATGGCACCTTTAGTTAACTATATAAACAAGTGCTTGCTATGTTGTGCTCTTCTGGGCATAACACATTATTAACTGTAAAAAAAAAAAAAAAAAAAAAAAAAAAAAAAAAAA
>VKOC01015877.1:0-12284 GCA_009364415.1 Spea multiplicata | reverse complement strand
TTTTTTCTTCACTTTCTTTGCTGCTCCTCTCAATCTGTGTGGATCCTGAAACTATTCAAGCAAGATCATGTTGCTTACCTTACTCCTGCTGACAACCCTGTTGCCCAAGATTCACTTTTCCACAAGATAAGGCTGCGACATCTGTCGAGTAAAGCCATTGACACACAGGCCTTTCTTTCCTCCCACATACACAACTTCTAAATGTCTTCCTACGTTAATCGTAAATCAGATGGGCTTTATTGCAGAACATACATAATCAAAAAGTCTTACGACTGAGAAGCTTTGTGTCTTGAAGCCGTCTTCTATGTACCCGATGGGTTAAAATGTTCACAAGAGATACCACCATATCCAAATACATTGTTGCAACAGTCATGAAAGCAATAAGAAAAAAAACACACCTCTCCAAGACTGACTGGGGGCATAATGGAATGCCACCTGTGAATCACAAAGCAGAGAGACAACTTTCCCTTCACCCTATACATTTCAAATTGGCAGTGTTTTCTATCCAAACCCTTTGCGTCTCAATGATTGACGAGTCTCAAGGTTCAAAGGTAACACCTATAATCAAAGTCTTCCTAGGCAGCAAAGGTCTGATATTTTGTGTCTTGAAGGGATCTGATAGAGAAGGCATAAGATGGTATAAACTTGTTTCTTCACTTTCTTTGCTGCTCCTCTCAATCTGTGTGGATCCTGAAACTATTCAAGCAAGATCATTTTCCTTACCTTACACCTGCTGACAACCCTGTTGCCCAAGATTCACTTTTCCACAAGACAAGGCTGCGACATCTGTCGAGTAAAGCAATAGACACAAAGGCCTTTCCTTCCGCAAACACAACTTCCACATGTCTTTCTACATAAGATGGCACAAACATTTTTCTTCACTTTCTTTGCTGCTCCTCTCAATCTGTGTAGATCCTGAAACTATTCAAGCAAGATCATTTTGCTTACCTTACTCCTGCTGACAACCCTGTTGCCCAAGATTCACTTTTCCACAAGACAAGGCTGCGACATCTGTCGAGTAAAGCAATAGACACACAGGCCTTTCTTTCCTTCAGAAAACACAACTTCCAAATGTCTTCCTACATAACATGGTACAAACTTTTTTCTTCACTTTCTTTGCTGCTCCTCTCAATCTGTGTGGATCCTGAAACTATTCAAGCAAGATCATTTTGCTTACCTTACACCTGCTGAAAACCCTGTTGCCCAAGATTCACTTTTCCACAAGACAAGACTGCGACATCTGTCGAGTAAAGCAATAGACACACAGGCCTTTCTTTCCTTCCGCAAACACAACTTCCAAATGTATTCCTACATAAGATGGTACAAACTTTTTTCTTCACTTTCTTTGCTGCTCCTCTCAATCTTTGTGGATCCTGAAACTCTTCAAGCGAGATCATTTTCCTTACCGTACACCTGCTGAAAACCCTGTTGCCCAAGATTCACTTTTCCACAAGACGAGGCTGCGACATCTGTCGAGTAAAGCAATAGACACACAGGCCTTTCTTTCCTTCCGCAAACACAACTTCCAAATGTCTTCCTACATAAGATGGTACAAACTTTCTTCTTCACTTTCTTTGCTGCTCCTCTCAATCTGTGTGGATCCTGAAACTATTCAAGCAAGATCATTTTGCTTACCTTACACCTGCTGACAACCCTGTTGCCCAAGATTCACTTTTCCACAAGACAAGGCTGCGACATCTGTCGAGTAAAGCAATAGCCACAAAGGCCTTTCCTTCCGCAAACACAACTTCCACATGTCTTTCTACATAAGATGGCACAAACATTTTTCTTCACTTTCTTTGCTGCTCCTCTCAATCTGTGTGGATCCTGAAACTATTCAAGCAAGATCATTTTGCTTACCTTACACCTGCTGAAAACCCTGTTGCCCAAGATTCACTTTTCCACAAGACAAGGCTGCGACATCTGTCAAGTAAAGCCATTGACACACAGGCCTTTCTTTCCTTCCACAAACACAACTTCTAAATGTCTTCCTACGTTAATCCTAAATCAGATGGGCTTTATTGTAGAACATACATAATCAAAAAGTCTTACGACTGAGAAGCTTTGTGTCTTGAAGCCGTCTTCTATGTACCTGATGGGTTAAAATGTTCACAAGAGATACCACCATATCCAAATACATTGTTGCAACAGTCATGAAAGGAATAAGAAAAAAAACACACCTCTCCAAGACTGACTGGGGTCATAATGGAATGCCACCTGTGAATCACAAAGCAGAGAGACAACTTTCCCTTCACCCTATACATTTCAAATTGGCAGTGTTTTCTGTCCAAACCCTTTGCGTCTCAATGATTGACGAGTCTCAAGGTTCAAAGGTAACACCTATAATCAAATTCTTTCTAGGCAGCAAAGGTCCGATATTTTGTGTCTTGAAGGGATCTGATAGAGAAGGCATAAGATGGTACAAACTTTTTTCTTCACTTTCTTTGCTGCTCCTCTCAATCTGTGTGGATCCTGAAACTATTCAAGCGAGATCATTTTGCTTACCTTACACCTGCTGAAAACCCTGTTGCCCAAGATTCACTTTTCCACAAGACAAGGCTGCGACATCTGTCGAGTAAAGCAATAGACACACAGGCCTTTCTTTCCTTCCGAAAACACAACTTCCAAATGTCTTCCTACATAAGATGGCACAAACATTTTTCTTCACTTTCTTTGCTGCTCCTCTCAATCTTTGTGGATCCTGAAACTATTCAAGCGAGATCATTTTGCTTACCTTACACCTGCTGAAAACCCTGTTGCCCAAGATTCTCTTTTCCACAAGACGAGGCTGCGACATCTGTCGAGTAAAGCAATAGACACACAGGCCTTTCTTTCCTTCCGCACACACAACTTCCAAATGTCTTCCTACATAAGATGGTACAAACTTTTTTCTTCACTTTCTTTGCTGCTCCTCTCATTTTGGTGGATCTGAACTATTCATGCGAGATCAATTTTGCTTACCTTACACCTGCTGAAAACCCTGTTGCCCCAAGATTCTGCTTTTCACAGACGAAGGCCTGCGACTCTGTCGAGTAAAGCAATGACACACAGGCCTTTCCTTTTTTTTTTTTAAATCATTCTTTATTCAGTTTTTCCATAAAACAAACAATATAAACAACATAAACAAGCATACAGTTTCCAGTAATACATTATTTGGGGAATAGAATATGACTAACACTGCATATCATTAGGTTTATCCCCATCTAATCCAATAGATAACATTCAGGTCTTGACTTTCATAAGTGGATAAGTGGAAGGAGTAATGGGAGAGAAAACGTTTACCACGGAGATAGGTAAAGAATGTCACAGAACACAATGCACAGGGAGAGAGGGCAAAGTAGTTAATCAAGTTTGAGCCAGCGGTTCCAAATTAGTTCATATTTCTGTTTTGCATTGGCTTTGATATAAAAATATTTTTCAGCTGAACATTGATAATTAATCTGGGATTTGATCTCAGTCCAAGATGGGAGAGACGAATCTTTCCAGTATCTAGCTAAACAGATTTTATAAGCAAGTAGAATATTTAGCCAAAGAGTTTGATCATTCTTATTGATATCTGGTAAATTTAAATGAAAGAGAAACCCTTGAGGAGAAAGAACAATATTAAATCTAAACAGTTTCAAAAAAAGGTCTGTTATTTGATTTTTTTTTTGATTCAGACGTATACATTCCCACCAAATATGTTTGTGTGTTCCTAACTGAGAGTGGCATCTCCAGCATAAAGCACTTCTTGAAGGTTGAAATTTGACAATACGAGTTGGTACCATATACCATCTGTACATAAGCTTATAAAATTGTTCCTGAAGATTAATGCAGTGTGATGATTTTCGCGTAATTTGCCATGCCTTGTGCCAAGAAGGTAAGGCAATAGAAAAATCAAAGTCTTTTTCCCACTGAATTTGTGCCTTACTCTTTTCATAGTTATTATTAATCTTAAAAAATGTCAAAATCTTAGATATTATTTGCTTAGAAGTGATAGAAGTGAGAAATTTATACCAAGAAGTAGTCTCAACAGGTACATTGGAAATAAGAAAGTGTTTAATCCTAATATATTTAAAAATATCTTTAACCGGGAGACCATATATTTCGGTTAACAAAGAAAAGGAAGCCAATTGGGATCTAGCATAGAGATCTCCTATCTTTGCCACACCCAACGTTCTCCATCTTTCCAATGAGAGATCAGGTATAAAACAAGTCAAAACTTCTATCGGACAACATTTCGCAAGCATTATTCCTTCGTCTAAGCGTTTCTTAAGTTTATGGAGAGTAAAAAGAATATCATTAACAATAATGCTAGGAATTTTCATTTTTTTAAATTGAGCATAAGGCATCCAAAAAAATAGGAAAGGATCTAAGTTCTTACAGATATGTTTCTCTATATCGTACCAACCTGCAACATTTTTCTCTGTTGTCAGCTTCCAAGCTAATGCAAATGATAATTGGGAAGCTACATACAATTCTTTTAAATTTGGATATCCAAGACCCCCACAATCTGTACTTCTCTTAAGAAGATCAGTTGGGAGTCTCGTCCTCTTAGCCGCCCATACAAACCGTGATAACAAATTGTCCCATTCTAACAACATTTGCCTAGATACTTGATAAGGAATTAACCTAAAGAGATATAAAATTTTAGGTATAATATAGGCCTTAACAATGTTTATACGTCCCATCCATGAAGTCTCCAACTTTCCCCAATTTAGAAGCAGAGATTTTACGTCAGTAAACAGTTTTTTATGGTTAATAATAGAAGTTTCTTCTGGGACTGAGCTAACTAAGATGCCCAGATAGTCAATCTGAGTCGAACAGATTTCTATGTGAACCTGAGTTTGAATTAAACATTTCTGGGAATCTGAAAGAAAAAATGGTATCAATTGAGTCTTAGAAAGGTTCAATTTATAATTAGAAAACTGTCCAAACTTTATCACTCCCTCTAACAAGGCAGGAACAGAAATCATAGGGGAGGACATTGTCAAAAGGATATCATCTGCATAAAGGGTAATTCGATAGTCATAGTCACCGATTTTTATGCCTTGCATATCACTAGAGTGCCTAATATACGCCGCTAAAGGTTCAATTGATAGCGCGTATAACAATGGAGCCAATGGGCAGCCTTGTCGAGTGCCATTCTGAATAAAAAAACGATCCGATTCTAGAGCAGGGCCCTTTATTTTGGCCGTTGGTGTTGTATACAAAGCCATCGTTAAATGGAAAAAAGTTCCATGAATACCAAAGGCACGGAAGGTTTCTGCCATAAATTTCCAGTTCACCCTATCAAATGCTTTTTGGGCATCTAAAGCCATAATAACGGATGGAATTTTGTTTCTATGAATAAATTCAATAATATTGAAAATTCTACGAGTGTTTTCATCTCCAGACCTACCCGGCATAAAGCCTGCTTGATCCGGATGGATAAGATCTCTAATCACTTTGGCTAATCTTGAAGCTAATATTTTAGAATAGATCTTGATATCAATATTAATGAGGGAAATTGGTCTATAGTTGGTAACTGACGAAGGATCTTTTCCTGGCTTTGGAATGGGTGAGATGCTGGCTTCTAGCATTTCTCTAGGAAATTGTTTACCTAAGGCAATTGCATTGAAGGATCTCAGTAGAATAGGGGATACAACGGGATCTAGAATCTGAAAAAATAAAGCTGAGAATCCATCAGGGCCCGGGGCTTTCCCATGTTTAAGTTCATGAATGGCCTTGGAGATTTCTTGTATCGTAAAAGCTTGATTTAATTCAGTCATTTTTTCTTTTGAAATTCTTGGCAGAGGAAGGGTCTTTAAAAATTGGGTCATGCCTAAAGAAGGAGTTATAGGTTCAGGTAAATTATATAAAGATGCATAGTAATCCTTAAAGGCATTCCCTATTTGTTTAGGTGAAATACAAGTATTCCCCTTATATAAGACTTTTTTAATTCTAAATTGGAGATCTCTTGCTTTTAATCTATTAGAAAGATCTTTACTCGCTTTGTTGTTATTGCTATACCAGCGCGCTTTCACTCTCTCCATGATTAACTCAGACTTAAGTTTAAGTTTGCTTAATATTGATTTCTGAATATTCTCTATCTGTCTACATAAGTCAAGAGAGGGGTTCTGTTTGTTTTGTCTTTCCAATAGAGCTAATCCTATATAAAGGTCTGACAAGTTTTTACCACTTTTGTTTTTTACCCATGCTCCTTTTTTTATTAAATGTCCTCTTAAAACACATTTAAGAGTACACCAAAGATTCAAAATTGAAGTGTCTTCATTATCGTTTTGATCCAAAAATAGCTTTGTTTGTTCTATCAATTCAGCCCTATCAGCATCGGTTTTTAGGAGACCTTCATTGAGAGTCCATCGCGATCTCACTCTATAATTGGGATTGTCTTTTAGGGAAATGTAGACTGGGGCATGATCTGACCATACAATGTTTCCTACAGATGAGTTAATACAAGATTCTAAATTATGGCTCAGCATTAAAAAAAAATCTATACGGGAATATGATTTGTGTACATTAGAGAAAAAAGAATAATCCCTGTCGTCTGGATGTTGAACCCTCCAAACATCGTAAAGATTGTGTTTAAAAAGGCAAGCAGAAAAAGTTTCGGCTTTGGCTTTCAGACAAGAATCTGTTTTACGTTTTTTGGTTGTTTTACTATCTTTTTTTATATCTAAAATACAGTTCATATCACCTGCCATAATCAATATCCCTTTAGATATCTTCTCTATTATTTCCATTGTTTGATTTAAAAAACGAGTTGAGGCTGCAGATGGAGCATATAAACTAACAAGTGTATATATAACATCATTTATACTACAAATCAAAATAATTCTTCTTCCTTCCTGATCGATATCATGATAAATGTATTCAAATTTGTTTTTAGATGCAATTAAGATCGCCACTCCTCTTTTTTTTTTTCCTAAAAGGGAAGATGTAAAGACCTCGCGATATCTGCGATATTTCCAGATTAAATTTCCCTTAATACCCTGCCAATGTGTCTCCTGAATAAATGCAACATCTATCCTATCTTTAATTAATGTATCATATAGAAAAGCTCTTTTATGAGGGGAATTTAAACCCTGTGCATTGATTGATAACATTTTAAGTGGCATACATTTTTTTTATCTCCGTGGATCCCAAAATAAATCTACCTTCCAATTTTATCTCCTTCAAATAAAGACCACATCTAGAAACTTCCAACCACAAACATACATCAATACATAAAACTTTCAAACTTCCCATATCATGAGGAGGGGGCCATTTCTCTCTCATTGACATGAAAAAAACTTCTTGATCCATCAAGAAAAGAAAAGAGTTAGGTGCTAGTCTCCAGACCATTAAGCAGAGAAAGAAAGCAGGCTTGATTAGCTTAAAAGAGAGGGAGAAAGAGAGAAAAAAGAAAAGAAGAAAGAAAGAAAAAAAATAAAAAAAAATAAAAAATAATAATAATAATAATAAAAAAATAAAATAGAATGAAAAGTCAATTAGATAACTTATTCTTTAGTATAGTGCTTTCTTTTTTTCTCTTTTTTTTTTTTTCTCTTTCCCTTTTATTATTACTACTACTGTTGTAACCGATTTCAGACAAATATAGGTATAAATATGTGTAGATGTGTAAATATGTGTACATATGTGAAAAAAATAAAAAATCATAAGCCCATGTTGTGTGTATTAATAAGATAAAATAATCAATCCCTTTTCATATATAAATTAATTAAATAGATAGTGATTGATTCGGCCTATAATAAAACCTAAATCAATGTGTACATTGTCTAGAGTCTGAAAAGGTTTCAATATAATTAATAATAATTTGTCAATAAATAAAATCTAAATTATCACACTTATGTGAAAGACACGTGAATACATGAACTAAGAATTATATGCAGTTTATAACGTAAAATGTGTTCGTGACGATGTGACGAATCTTTTACCCCTATTTCTAACCTTTCCTTTTGGACCTTATCTTAAATATTTATTAAAAATTTATCTGAATCTTATATTATATTTATCTTGTGTGTAACTAGGACTTATATTCAAGTTGTTATACTTAAATATTTGTGACGATTCATATATGTGTTGTTCTCATCAAATTTGTCACCAAACTTCAAAATAATATAAATAACATAACTTTGAAGTATATAATCGGGCATATGTGATTAGTTAATATAAATTAATATTTGTCACATGTTTATCCTAACTCTAGAAAAAAAAAAAAAAAAAAAAAAAAAAAAAAAAAAAAAAAAAACAATATGCATGTGAAAATCAATTAGATAACTTATTCTTTGATGTCAAATTTTTTCATAATAATAGTACTACTATTATTCTATTATTATTACCGCTACTATTATTACCGAATTCGGTCAGATATAGGTATCCAAATATAAACATCCAATTTAAATGTGTATACAAATATGTGTAGAAATAAAAAGTCATAAACCCATATTGTGTGTGTTAATAATATAGAATAACCAATTATTTTTCTTATATAAATTAAGTAAATAGTGATTAATTCGCCCTAAGTCAAAACACATTGTCTTAGGGTCTGAAAGGGTTACGATAACCTTTCCTTATAATCCTTATTCTAGATATTTATTAGGACCCAGGAAATGCTTGAGTCTTTTATCAAAAATAACTAGGGCCTATATTCGGATTATTATATTTAAATGTTTGTGACAGATCATATATATGTTATTCACATTAACTTTTCCAAAAAAAAAAAAAAAAAAAAAAAAAAAATTTAGACAAGAAAAGTTTGGTTAAATTGTATCACAGGCTCAAGTTTCTTATGTTCCACTCTGACAGATAATTTTTGGCTTGAGCATAGTCATTGCAGATATAACTTTTCCCCTTGTAGACAATTCGTAATTTTGTTGGAAAACCCCATGAGTAAGTAATATTGTTCTCTCGAAGACAAGCGGTGATGTTTGTAAATTTCTTTCTATGAAGTCTAGTAGCATATGAAAGATCAGAAAATGTTGATAATGATGCAAATTTTGATGATTTAGTGGGATTTTTCCTCATTTCTTTGACTAATGTCTCTTTTATCCGAAAATTATTAAAGCAGACCATGACGTCTCTTGGAAGATTAGTTTGAGTCCAAGAAGGCGGAAATGTAAGTCTATAAAGTCTCTCAATTGGAACAGGATTTTGATTATTATATCCAAGAAATGTAGATAGAAGATCGCTTATATAGGTTTCTAGGTCCTTAATTTCTTCTGGAATTCCACGAATTTTCAGATTTTGCCTCCGTGATCTATCTTCAAATTCTGCTAGCTTTAAGTCATGCTTTAGAATTTCTGTCTTAAGATGTTCGTTTTGGGAATAGAGATCCTTACATTTTGCTTGGAGAGACATAATTTCTTCAGATTGTGACACTAATGTAGTTTTCAAAAGCACCATTTCCTCTTTATAGTCTTTAAGATGTTGATCCAAATCAGCTTTAATTTTGTGATATAGAGAATCTAAAGCAGCAGTTAGATTAGTAGTTGTAATATATTCTAATGAATTACTAATACTGGTTTCATTTATCGGGTCTGGAGAGAGTTTAGATGAAATAATAGATGAATCTGTGTAGCTTTTTGGAGAATAATAGGCACTAATTGGCGATGGTTTCTTTACTTTAGTAGAAGTTTTGGTTTTATCTTCCTTCTCTCCTTTGCCAACCTTGTCTCCTTTAGGAGGCATTATCTTATAATGTCCAGACCAAAATTACCTGCTGAATGAAGCTCTGAGTTTCCCAAGGTTTAAGTAATTTAATGTATAATTTCTTCAGCAAGATTGAGGCTCAGTCTAAGATGTAATCACCAACTCATTAAGTAATAAAAAAAAAAAAAAAAAAAAAAAAAAATACAATTAAACCATAAGTCTCTAGGTATGATTCAAAATATATAACTATATAGTATAGTTATATAATGTAGTTGATCCTTGATGGCGAGAGGGGAAAAAAAAAAAAAAAAAAAAAAAAAAAAAAAAAAAGAAAAAAGGAAAAAAAATCTAAAAATAGAACATCTCCATCATAGTCTGGGTAATAATTAAGCTTTTTTTTAAAAAATATTCGCCTGATTTATAAAGAGCGATGTCAAGATGCAGAGATACAAAAAGTTGAGTATTGAGCCCAGCGAGGATATCAAGGTAATAAAGCCAAAGCACACTGTGCTCACCGCTCATCACATGGATGTTTGCTAATGCTCGGGTTGTTCCAGAGGCTCATCAATCCGGTCGCGGCAATCCGCCCACACTTCCAGACAGCTGCGAGATTCACAGCCACGAAGAAGCCGCAGCCAACGGAGTGGAGGCGTACACAGCCGAGTCTGCAACCGGAGGTCAGCTTTCAGGCAGTGAAGGCAGGGTAAGTATCAAAATCCTCCGCGTCGCATCTAGTCTCCCCGCACCAGGAACACGCCGTTATACTCGAGACATCGAGACATCTTGTTGCGGCAAGCTTACCACGCCGCTCAACGGTCCGGAGACACGCCCCAAACACACGTAGCTACGCGGCTACGTCATCATCAATGACACAGGCCTTTCTTTACTTCAGAAAACACAACTTCCAAATGTCTTCCTACATAACATGGTACAAACTTTTTTCTTCACTTTCTTTGCTGCTCCTCTCAATCTGTGTGGATCCTGAAACTATTCAAGCAAGATCATTTTGCTTACCTCACACCTGCTGAAAACCCTTTTCCCCAAGATTCACTTTTCCACAAGACAAGGCTGCGACATCTGTCGAGTAAAGCAATAGACACACAGGCCTTTGCTTCTACATACACAACTTCTAAGTGTCTTCCTATTTCAATCCTAAATTACATGGGCTTTATTGTAGAACATACATAATCAAAATGTCTTACGACTGAGAAGCTTTGTGTCTTGAAGCCGTCTTCTATGTACCTGATGGGTTAAAATGTTCACAAGAGATACCACCATATACAAATACATTGTTGCAACAGTCATGAAAGCAATAAGAAAAAAAACACACCTCTCCAAGACTGACTGGGGGCATAATGGAATGCCACCTGTGAATCACAAAGCAGAGAGACAACTTTCCCTTCACCCTATACATTTCAAATTGGCAGTGTTTTCTATCCAAACCCTTTGCGTCTCAATGATTGACGAGTCTCAAGGTTCAAGGTAACACACCTATAATCAAAGTCTTCCTAGGCAGCAAAGGTCCGATATTTTGTGTCTTGAAGGGATCTGATAGAGAAGGCATAAGATGGTATAAACTTGTTTCTTCACTTTCTTTGCTGCTCCTCTCAATCTGTGTGGATCCTGAAACTATTCAAGCAAGATCATTTTCCTTACCTTACACCTGCTGACAACCCTGTTGCCCAAGATTCACTTTTCCACAAGACAAGGCTGCGACATCTGTCGAGTAAAGCAATAGACACACAGGCCTTTCTTTCCTTCAGAAAACACAACTTCCAAATGTCTTCCTACATAACATGGTACAAACTTTTTTCTTCACTTTCTTTGCTGCTCCTCTCAATCTGTGTGGATCTTGAAACTATTCAAGCAAGATCATTTTGCTTACCTTACTCCTGCTGACAACCCTGTTGCCCAAGATTCACTTTTTCCACAAGATAAGGCTGCGACATCTGTCTAGTAAAGCCATTGACACACAGGCCTTTCTTTCCTTCCACATACACAATACACAACTTCTAAATGTCTTCCTACGTTAATCGTAAATCAGATGGGCTTTATTGTAGAACATACATAATCAAAAAGTCTTACGACTGAGAAGCTTTGTGTCTTGAAGCCGTCTTCTATGTACCTGATGGGTTAAAATGTTCACAAGAGATACCACCATATCCAAATACATTGTTGCAACAGTCATGAAAGGAATAAGGAAAAAAACACACCTCTCCAAGACTGACTGGGGTCATAATGGAATGCCACCTGTGAATCACAAAGCAGAGAGACAACTTTCCCTTCACCCTATACATTTCAAATTGGCAGTGTTTTCTATCCAAACCCTTTGCGTCTCAATGATTGACGAGTCTCAAGGTTCAAGGTAACACACCTATAATCAAAGTCTTCCTAGGCAGCAAAGGTCCGATATTTTGTGTCTTGAAGGGATCTGATAGAGAAGGCATAAAATGGTATAAACTTGTTTCTTCACTTTCTTTGCTGCTCCTCTCAATCTGTGTGGATCCTGAAACTATTCAAGCAAGATCATTTTGCTTACCTTACACCTGCTGAAAACCCTGTTGCCCAAAATTCACTTTTCCACAAGACAAGGCTGCGACATCTGTCGAGTAAAGCAATAGACACACAGGCCTTTGCTTCTACATACACAACTT
>VKOC01015874.1:0-12094 GCA_009364415.1 Spea multiplicata | reverse complement strand
GTATATGTACGGGCTCACAATTCATTGATTGTAAAAGGTGTAAGTACAACCCTTTGTCCTTAAGGGGTTAATGATATGTCTATGTTTAATGTTATCTCTGTGTAATGCTATATCCATATTTTATGCTATAACCGTGTGTAATGCCATGTCCATGTTTAACCTCATAACCATGTGTAATGCTACCTCCGTGTGTAATGCTATGTCCATATTTTATTTTATGTCCATGTTTAATGCTATGCCCATGTTTAATGCTATATTCATGTGTAATGTTATATCCATGTTTCATACTATATTCTTGTGTAATGCTATGTCCATGTTTAATGCTATATCTGTGTGTAATGCCATTTCCATGTTTATTATCATATCCGTGTGTAATGCTACTTCCGTGTGTAATGCTATGTCCATGTGTAATGCTATATACATGTTTAATGTTATCTCCATGTGTAATGCTATATACATATTTAATGCTATCTCCATTAGTAGTACTATGTCCATGTTTAATGCTATCTCTAAGTTTAATGCTATGTCCATGTTTAATGTTATCTCTATGTTTATTGCTATATTAATGTTTAATGCTATGTCCATGTTTAATGTTATCTCTATGTTTATTGCTATATTAATGTTTAATGCTATCTCCATGAGTAGTGCTATGTCCATGTTTAATGTTATGTCCATGTTTAATGTTATCTGTGTAATGCTATGTACTTGTTTAATGCTATAGTTATGTGTAATGCTATGTCCATGTTTAATGTTATCTCTATGTTTAATGCTATATTAATGTTAATGTTATCTCTATGTTTATTGCTATATTAATGTTGAATGCTATCTCCATGTTTAATGCTATGTCCATGTCTAATGTTATCTCTGTGTAGTGCTATGTCCTTGTTTAATGCTATATTTATGTTTAATATTATGTCCATTTTTAATGCTATATCCATTTTTAATTTTATATCTACGTGTAATGCTATGTCCATGTTTAATGTTATCTCTGTGTTTATTGCTATATTAATGTTTAATGCTATCTCCATGAGCAGTGCTATGTCCATGTTTAATGCTATATCCATGTTTAATGTTATCTCTGTGTAATGCTATGTAATTGTTTAATGCTATAGTTATGTGTTAATGTGTTATCTCTATGTTTATTGCTATATTAATGTTGAATGCTATCTCCATGTTTAATGCTATGTCCATGTCTAATGTTATCTCTGTGTAGTGCTATGTCCTTGTTTAATGCTATATTTATGTTTAATATTATGTCCATTTTTAATGCTATATCCATTTTTAATTTTATATCTACGTGTAATGCTATGTCCATGTTTAATGTTATCTCTGTGTTTATTGCTATATTAATGTTTAATGCTATCTCCATGAGCAGTGCTATGTCCATGTTTAATGCTATATCCATGTTTAATGTTATCTCTGTGTAATGCTATGTAATTGTTTAATGCTATAGTTATGTGTAACGCTATGTCCATGTTTACTGTTATCTCTATGTTTAATGCTATGTCCATGTTTAATGTTATCTCTATGTTTATTGCTATATTAATGTTTAATGCTATGTCCATGTTTAATGTTATCTCTATGTTTATTGCTATATTAATGTTTAATGCTATCTCCATGAGTAGTGCTATGTCCATGTTTAATGTTATGTCCATGTTTAATGTTATCTCTGTGTAATGCTATGTAATTGTTTAATGCTATAGTTATGTGTAAAGCTATGTCCATGTTTACTGTTATGTCTATGTTTAATGCTATGTCCATGTTTAATGTTATCTCTATGTTTAATGCTATGTCCATGTTTAATGTTATCTCTATGTTTATTGCTATATTAATGTTGAATGCTATCTCCATGTTTAATGCTATGTCCATGTCTAATGTTATCTCTGTGTAGTGCTATGTCCTTGTTTAATGCTATATTTATGTTTAATGCTATGTCCATGTTTAATGTTATCTCTGTTTATTGCTATATTAATGTTTAATGCTATCTCCATGAGTAGTGCTATGTCCATGTTTAATGTTATGTCCATGTTTAATGTTATCTGTGTAATGCTATGTAATTGTTTAATGCTATAGTTATGTGTAATGCTATGTCCATGTTTAATGTTATCTCTATGTTTAATGCTATGTCCATGTTTAATGTTATCTCTATGTTTATTGCTATATTAATGTTGAATGCTATCTCCATGTTTAATGCTATGTCCATGTCTAATGTTATCTCTGTGTAGTGCTATGTCCTTGTTTAATGCTATATTTATGTTTAATATTATGTCCATTTTTAATGCTATATCCATTTTTAATTTTATATCTACGTGTAATGCTATGTCCATGTTTAATGTTATCTCTGTGTTTATTGCTATATTAATGTTTAATGCTATCTCCATGAGCAGTGCTATGTCCATGTTTAATGCTATATCCATGTTTAATGTTATCTCTGTGTAATGCTATGTCCTTGTTTAATGCTATATTTATGTGTAATGCTATGTCCATGTTTGTTGGTATGTCCATGTGTAATGCCATGTCCATGTGTGTCAGGAGACAGCTGTAGTAGATATACACAGCAGAGTCGGGTATGCAGGACACAGGAACCAGAGCAAGGTATTTAGAAGACAAGGCCCAAGAAGCGGAGTCAGGATCTAGCCAATCCTTACGAATTTTGAGTTCATTTTCTCCTGAGGAAGCCAGTTTCTACTGGCTAAACGCGTAGAAAAATTGAGAAGAAGGTGATGTTACCGTGTTCAGGACTTTTCTGACTTACACAGGTACATACGCATAACAATTTGGTTCTGCCATCATGGCTGTAAGTGTATTCTAACCTTTTTAACAACATTTGTACGAGGATACTGCACCATCTCCGTTTACGTCTGTTTTGTAGATTTTATGTGAAGATATTAAAGAAACTTGCTTTTTTGAAATTTGAAGACTTCCAGCGTTAGTGAGTGCATTTTCATTGATATCACCACTGAGATACATTCGTTTGGACTATATTGCACTATTGTAGTCTGTTGCGGCAGTACTGCATTGAGATGTATTTGATTTATTACAATTATTTACTTATTATTTTCACTGTTTCACGTGAGAGGTGGTTTTACAATATTTTGCTTCACTGATAGAGTCCAAGGAATCGCCGGGTCTGGTGCACAGGAATCAAGGTAGGTGAGCGTTTACCACAAACCTGGTAATAAACACACAACAGCCGGGAATTCATAAAACTATTTATTACACATAAACATACATTACAATCTTTAATAATGTTTTAACTATTTATGTGCCACGTGGGACATTATTTCATGGGTATCCAGCACGCTGATCTCCAGCAACTCTCATCATCCTCATCCAGGTTTTGTCCAGCTGTCCACCGCGGCCTAAAAGGCACATTGGCACTTTTTTGTTTTTTCCATAAAAAAAACACAACAAAAAAGGTCAGGGTATGACATATCCCAGCGCCCCACTTTTAAAAAATGCAAGGAAACTGTGGAGGCCTGTGCCTAGGCCAGAACCTGTTGCTGTGCCCATCTCTGCTTTGTATTTTATACAGGGACCGGCTCCCTGGTATATGTACAGGAATTCCTGGCAATCTATAGTATTAACTATTCCTCATATTGTCCTTAAAATGTGGGTTCTGACTCGTGTGTTTAACACAAATACAAAGTACAGTTAAAAAAAGAAACTGGTTATATCCAAGATGGAACAGCAATGTCTTATGATGTCATAGTTCTGACACACAGACACTCCTGCACACAGACATGGCGAGAGCCCAACATATACACAGCTCTCTGTAACACACACACTATTCATCTGCCAGAGAAAACATATATGTAGCTCTCTCTAACACATGCATTACTGGTCTTTGTGCAAAACACAAATATTAACAATCACACCAATAACACGCACCGCCTCAAACAAGGAGACATACAGAGGAAGAGCGTAGAGGATGCCGAAAACATCCTGATTTGGGCAACAAATGGGTAAAAGCCTAATAACCCCAGCTTTTTTTTTCCTCAGGTTCAGGGAGTGTTAGGTGAGAATACCTTTTGCTTGTTTCCGGGGGGCCACTTTAATGCTACCTCCGTGTGTAATGCTATGTCCATGTGTAATGCTATATACATGTTTAATGTTATCTCCATGTATAATGCTATCTCCATGTATAATGATTTGTCCATGTTTAATGTTATATTCATGTGTAATGCTATGTCCATATTTTATTTTGTGTCCATGTTTAATGCTATATCCATGTTTCATGCTAGATGCATGTTTCATACTATATTTATGTGTAATACTATGTCCATGTGTAATGATTTGTCCATGTTTAAAGCTATAGTAATGTGTAATGCTATATCCATATTTGATGCTATATTCATGTGTAATGCTATGTCCTTGTTTAATGCTATATCCATATTTAACCCTTTCATGATAAAGCATGTACATGTACGGGCTCACAATGCATTGTTTTTAAAGGGTGTAAGTACAACCCTTTGTCCTTAAGGGGTTAATGCTATGTCTATGTTTAGTGTTATCTCTATTTGTAATGCTATATCCATGTTTAATGCTATATCCGTGTGTAATGCCATGTACATGTTTAATATCATATCCATGTGTAATGCTACCTCTGTGTGTAATGCTATGTCCATGTATAAGGATTCAAGGTAGGTGAGCAGAGTCCAAGGGTGCTGCGCACAGGAATCAAAGTAGTTGAGCAGAGTCCAAGAAGTCGGGGGGTCTGGCGCTCAGAAAACAAGGTAGGTTAGCAGAGTCCAGGGTCTGGCGCACAGGAATCAAGGTAGGTGAGCACAGTCCAAGGAGCTGGCGGGTCTGGCGCACAGGAACCAAGGTAGTTGAGCAGAGTCCAAGCAGTCGACGGGTCTGACGCACAGGAATCAAGATAGGTGAGCAGAGTCCAAGGTGTCGGCGCACAGCAATCAAGGTAGGTTAGCTGATTCCAAGGAGTTGGCGGGTCTGACACATAGGAAACAAGGTAGATGAGCAGAGTCCAAGCAGTCGACGGGTCTGACGCACAGGAATCAAGATAGGTGAGCAGAGTCAAAGGAGTCGTGGGTGTGGCGCAAAGCAAACAAGGCAGGTGAGCAGAGCAAAGAGTAGGCGGGTCTGGCGCACAGGAATGGCGCACAGGAATAAAGGTAGTAAGCAGAGTCCAAGGCTTCAACGCACAGGAATCAAGGTAAGTGAGCAGAGTCCAAGAGTCGGCGAGTCTGGCGTACAGGAATCAAGATAGGTGAGCAGAGTCTAAAGATTCGGCGGGTCTGTCGCACAGGAAACAAGGTAAGTGAGCAGACTCCATGCTATATCCATGTTTAATGCTATATCCGTGTGTAATTCCACGTACATGTTTAATATCGTATCCATGTGTAATGCTACCTCCGTGTGTAATGCTATGTCCATGTGTAAGGAATCAAGGTAGATGAGCAGAGTCCAAAGAGCCAGCGGGTCTGGTGAACCGGAAACAAGGTAGGTGAGCAGAGTCCAAGGAGTCGGCGGGTTTTGCGCACAGGAATCAAGATAGGTGAGCAGTGTCAAAGGAGTCGTGGGTGTGGCGCACAGGAAACAAGGTAGGTGAGCAGAGCCCAAGGAGTAGGCAGGTCTGGCGCACAGGAATCATGGTAGGTGAGCAGAGTCCAAGGCTTCAACGCACAGGAATCAGGTAAGTGAGCAGAGTCCAAGCGTCGGCGGGTCTGGCGTACAGGGATCAAGGCAGGTGAGCAGAGTCCTAGGTGTCCGCGGGGCTGGCGCACAGGAATCAAGGTTGGTGAACAGAGTCAAAGGAGTCGTGGGTGTGGCACACAGGAAACAAGGTAGGTGAGCAGAGTCAAGGGTCTGGCGCACAGGAATCAAGGTAGGTGAGCAGAGCCCAAGGAGTAGGCGGGTCTGGCGCACAGGAATCATGGTAGATGAGCAGAGTCCAAGGCTTCAACGCACAGGAATCAAGGTAAGTGAGCAGAGTCCAAGCGTCGGCGGGTCTGGCGTACAGGAATCAAGATACATGAGCAGAGTCGCAAGAGTGGGCGGGTCTGGCGCACAGGAAACAAGGTAAGTGAGCAAATTCTAGGGTCTGGCGCACAGGAATCAAAGTAGGTGAGCAGAGTCTAAGGAGTCGGCGGGTCTGGCGCACGGAATCAAGGTCGATGAGCAGAGTACAAGGAGTCAGCGGTCTGCTGCACAGGAATCAAGGTAGGTGGGCAGAGTCCAATAGTCGGCGGGTCGGTATACAGGAATCAAGGTAGGTGAGCAGAGTGCAAGCAGTTGGCGGGGCTGGCGCACAGGAATCAATGTAGGTGAGTAGAGTCCAAGGAGTCAGCAGGTCTGGCGCACAGGAATCAAGATAGGCGAGCAGAGTCCAGCATCTGACGCACAGGAATCAAGGTTAGTGAGCAGAGTCAGAGCAGTCGGTGGGTCTGGCGAACAGGAATCAAGGCAGGTGAGCAGACTCTAAGGAGTCGGCAGGTCTGCGCACGGAATCAAGGTCGATGAGCAGAGTAGAAGGAGTCGGCGTGTCTGGCGCACAGGAATCAAGGTAGGTGAGTAGAGTCCAATAGTCGGTGGGTCTGGCGTGCAGGAATCAAGGCAGGTGAGCAGAGTCTAAGGAGTCGGCGGGTTCTGGCGCACGGAATCAAGGCCGATGAGGACAGTACAAGGAGTCGGCGGGTCTGCCGCACAGGAATCAAGGTAGGTGAGCAGAGTCCAATAGTTGGCGGGTCTGGTGTACAGGAATCAAGGTAGGTGAGCAGAGTCCAAGGAGTCGGTTGGTCTGGCTCACAGGAATCAAGGTAGGTAGGCAGATTCCAAGGAGTGGACATGTTTAATGCTATCTCCATGTATAATGCTATGTCCATGTGAAATGATTTGTTCATGTTTAATGTTATATTTATGTGTAATGCTATGTCTATATTTTATTTTGTGTCCATGTTTAATGCTATATCCCTGTGTAATGATATATCCATGTTTCATGCTATATTCATGTGTAATGCTATGTCCATGTGTAATGATTTGTCCATGTTTAAAGCTATATTAATGTGTAATACTATATCAATGTTTCATGCTATATTCATGTGTAATGGTATGTCCATGTTAAACGCTATATCCATATTTAACCCTTTCATGATAAAGCATGTATATGTACGGGCTCACAATGCATTGATTGTAAAAGGTGTAAGTACAACCCTTTGTCCTTAAGGGGTTAATGATATGTCTATGTTTAATGTTATCTCTGTGTAATGCTATATCCATATTTTATGCTATAACCGTGTGTAATGCCATGTCCATGTTTAACCTCATAACCATGTGTAATGCTACCTCCGTGTGTAATGCTATGTCCATATTTTATTTTATGTCCATGTTTAATGCTATGCCCATGTTTAATGCTATATTCATGTGTAATGTTATATCCATGTTTCATACTATATTCTTGTGTAATGCTATGTCCATGTTTAATGCTATATCTGTGTGTAATGCCATTTCCATGTTTATTATCATATCCGTGTGTAATGCTACTTCCGTGTGTAATGCTATGTCCATGTGTAATGCTATATACATGTTTAATGTTATCTCCATGTGTAATGCTATATACATATTTAATGCTATCTCCATTAGTAGTACTATGTCCATGTTTAATGCTATCTCTAAGTTTAATGCTATGTCCATGTTTAATGTTATCTCTATGTTTATTGCTATATTAATGTTTAATGCTATGTCCATGTTTAATGTTATCTCTATGTTTATTGCTATATTAATGTTTAATGCTATCTCCATGAGTAGTGCTATGTCCATGTTTAATGTTATGTCCATGTTTAATGTTATCTCTATGTTTAATGCTATGTCCATGTTTAATGTTATCTCTATGTTTATTGCTATATTAATGTTGAATGCTATCTCCATGTTTAATGCTATGTCCATGTCTAATGTTATCTCTATGTTTATTGCTATATTAATGTTTAATGCTATCTCCATGAGTAGTGCTATGTCCATGTTTAATGTTATGTCCATGTTTAATGTTATCTGTGTAATGCTATGTACTTGTTTAATGCTATAGTTATGTGTAATGCTATGTCCATGTTTAATGTTATCTCTATGTTTAATGCTATGTCCATGTTTAATGTTATCTCTATGTTTATTGCTATATTAATGTTGAATGCTATCTCCATGTTTAATGCTATGTCCATGTCTAATGTTATCTCTGTGTAGTGCTATGTCCTTGTTTAATGCTATATTTATGTTTAATATTATGTCCATTTTTAATGCTATATCCATTTTTAATTTTATATCTACGTGTAATGCTATGTCCATGTTTAATGTTATCTCTGTGTTTATTGCTATATTAATGTTTAATGCTATCTCCATGAGCAGTGCTATGTCCATGTTTAATGCTATATCCATGTTTAATGTTATCTCTGTGTAATGCTATGTAATTGTTTAATGCTATAGTTATGTGTAACGCTATGTCCATGTTTACTGTTATCTCTATGTTTAATGCTATGTCCATGTTTAATGTTATCTCTATGTTTATTGCTATATTAATGTTTAATGCTATGTCCATGTTTAATGTTATCTCTATGTTTATTGCTATATTAATGTTTAATGCTATCTCCATGAGTAGTGCTATGTCCATGTTTAATGTTATGTCCATGTTTAATGTTATCTCTGTGTAATGCTATGTAATTGTTTAATGCTATAGTTATGTGTAAGCTATGCATGTTTACTGTTATCTCTATGTTTAATGCTATGTCCATGTTTAATGTTATCTCTATGTTTATTGCTATATTAATGTTGAATGCTATCTCCATGTTTAATGCTATGTCCATGTCTAATGTTATCTCTGTGTAGTGCTATGTCCTTGTTTAATGCTATATTTATGTTTAATGCTATGTCCATGTTTAATGTTATCTCTGTTTATTGCTATATTAATGTTTAATGCTATCTCCATGAGTAGTGCTATGTCCATGTTTAATGTTATGTCCATGTTTAATGTTATCTGTGTAATGCTATGTAATTGTTTAATGCTATAGTTATGTGTAATGCTATGTCCATGTTTAATGTTATCTCTATGTTTAATGCTATGTCCATGTTTAATGTTATCTCTATGTTTATTGCTATATTAATGTTGAATGCTATCTCCATGTTTAATGCTATGTCCATGTCTAATGTTATCTCTGTGTAGTGCTATGTCCTTGTTTAATGCTATATTTATGTTTAATATTATGTCCATTTTTAATGCTATATCCATTTTTAATTTTATATCTACGTGTAATGCTATGTCCATGTTTAATGTTATCTCTGTGTTTATTGCTATATTAATGTTTAATGCTATCTCCATGAGCAGTGCTATGTCCATGTTTAATGCTATATCCATGTTTAATGTTATCTCTGTGTAATGCTATGTCCTTGTTTAATGCTATATTTATGTGTAATGCTATGTCCATGTTTGTTGGTATGTCCATGTGTAATGCCATGTCCATGTGTGTCAGGAGACAGCTGTAGTAGATATACACAGCAGAGTCGGGTATGCAGGACACAGGAACCAGAGCAAGGTATTTAGAAGACAAGGCCCAAGAAGCGGAGTCAGGATCTAGCCAATCCTTACGAATTTTGAGTTCATTTTCTCCTGAGGAAGCCAGTTTCTACTGGCTAAACGCGTAGAAAAATTGAGAAGAAGGTGATGTTACCGTGTTCAGGACTTTTCTGACTTACACAGGTACATACGCATAACAATTTGGTTCTGCCATCATGGCTGTAAGTGTATTCTAACCTTTTTAACAACATTTGTACGAGGATACTGCACCATCTCCGTTTACGTCTGTTTTGTAGATTTTATGTGAAGATATTAAAGAAACTTGCTTTTTTGAAATTTGAAGACTTCCAGCGTTAGTGAGTGCATTTTCATTGATATCACCACTGAGATACATTCGTTTGGACTATATTGCACTATTGTAGTCTGTTGCGGCAGTACTGCATTGAGATGTATTTGATTTATTACAATTATTTACTTATTATTTTCACTATTTCACGTGAGAGGTGGTTTTACAATATTTTGCTTCACTGATAGAGTCCAAGGAATCGCCGGGTCTGGTGCACAGGAATCAAGGTAGGTGAGCGTTTACCACAAACCTGGTAATAAACACACAACAGCCGGGAATTCATAAAACTATTTATTACACATAAACATACATTACAATCTTTAATAATGTTTTAACTATTTATGTGCCACGTGGGACATTATTTCATGGGTATCCAGCACGCTGATCTCCAGCAACTCTCATCATCCTCATCCAGGTTTTGTCCAGCTGTCCACCGCGGCCTAAAAGGCACATTGGCACTTTTTTGTTTTTTCCATAAAAAAAACACAACAAAAAAGGTCAGGGTATGACATATCCCAGCGCCCCACTTTTAAAAAATGCAAGGAAACTGTGGAGGCCTGTGCCTAGGCCAGAACCTGTTGCTGTGCCCATCTCTGCTTTGTATTTTATACAGGGACCGGCTCCCTGGTATATGTACAGGAATTCCTGGCAATCTATAGTATTAACTATTCCTCATATTGTCCTTAAAATGTGGGTTCTGACTCGTGTGTTTAACACAAATACAAAGTACAGTTAAAAAAAGAAACTGGTTATATCCAAGATGGAACAGCAATGTCTTATGATGTCATAGTTCTGACACACAGACACTCCTGCACACAGACATGGCGAGAGCCCAACATATACACAGCTCTCTGTAACACACACACTATTCATCTGCCAGAGAAAACATATATGTAGCTCTCTCTAACACATGCATTACTGGTCTTTGTGCAAAACACAAATATTAACAATCACACCAATAACACGCACCGCCTCAAACAAGGAGACATACAGAGGAAGAGCGTAGAGGATGCCGAAAACATCCTGATTTGGGCAACAAATGGGTAAAAGCCTAATAACCCCAGCTTTTTTTTTCCTCAGGTTCAGGGAGTGTTAGGTGAGAATACCTTTTGCTTGTTTCCGGGGGGCCACTTTAATGCTACCTCCGTGTGTAATGCTATGTCCATGTGTAATGCTATATACATGTTTAATGTTATCTCCATGTATAATGCTATCTCCATGTATAATGATTTGTCCATGTTTAATGTTATATTCATGTGTAATGCTATGTCCATATTTTATTTTGTGTCCATGTTTAATGCTATATCCATGTTTCATGCTAGATGCATGTTTCATACTATATTTATGTGTAATACTATGTCCATGTGTAATGATTTGTCCATGTTTAAAGCTATAGTAATGTGTAATGCTATATCCATATTTGATGCTATATTCATGTGTAATGCTATGTCCTTGTTTAATGCTATATCCATATTTAACCCTTTCATGATAAAGCATGTACATGTACGGGCTCACAATGCATTGTTTTTAAAGGATGTAAGTACAACCCTTTGTCCTTAAGGGGTTAATGCTATGTCTATGTTTAGTGTTATCTCTATTTGTAATGCTATATCCATGTTTAATGCTATATCCGTGTGTAATGCCATGTACATGTTTAATATCATATCCATGTGTAATGCTACCTCTGTGTGTAATGCTATGTCCATGTATAAGGATTCAAGGTAGGTGAGCAGAGTCCAAGGGTGCTGCGCACAGGAATCAAAGTAGTTGAGCAGAGTCCAAGAAGTCGGGGGGTCTGGCGCTCAGAAAACAAGTAGTTCATATCCTATTGTGTGTTTGTCTGGCGCACAGAATCAAGTATGTGACACGAGGCCAAGGACTGCCGTTCTCTCACAGGAAACCAAGTAGTTGAGCAGAGTCCAACAGCAGTCGACGGGTCTGACGCACAGGAATCAAGATAGGTGAGCAGAGTCCAAGGTGTCGGCGCACAGCAATCAAGGTAGGTTAGCTGATTCCAAGGAGTTGGCGGGTCTGACACATAGGAAACAAGGTAGATGAGCAGAGTCCAAGCAGTCGACGGGTCTGACGCACAGGAATCAAGATAGGTGAGCAGAGTCAAAGGAGTCGTGGGTGTGGCGCAAAGCAAACAAGGCAGGTGAGCAGAGCCCAAAGAGTAGGCGGGTCTGGCGCACAGGAATAAAGGTATGTAAGCAGAGTCCAAGGCTTCAACG
>VKOC01015869.1:0-39053 GCA_009364415.1 Spea multiplicata | reverse complement strand
ATCTCCCCTCTAACTCCCTAACCCCCCCTTCTCAGGATCTCGCCGCCGCCCCGGTCACTTACCTTAAACTCCTGTGTTGGAAGCGTGAGGCGTTTGTCTCGGGTGCCGGCGCTTCACTGCTGAGCGCCGGCGTCTGACGTCATATGCCGGCGCCCAGCGTAAAGCGCCGGCACCCGAGACAAACGCTTCCAACACAGGAGTTTAAGGTAAGTGACCGGGGCGGGGGGGGGACACCGGACTCATTGGTGTGTCACCAGGACACTCTTTGCGGGCCGGTCCGAGCTATTCAGCGGGCCGGATGTGGCCCGCGGGCCGTGCTTTGCCCAGGTCTGATTTAAGGGGTGGTTTAAAGTAGCTTCACTCAAGAGTAGTTGCATCGACCAATCCCCTTGAGCAATTATACAGGAAGGGCCCTGTGAACGCCTTTTCCCTGCTCCCAAACGCTTATTGGTTGTTTGATCTGTTCTGCTATTGGTTATATTGTTCTCTTGACCATTTACCCTGGTCAGTTGATTTCTCTCCCTGTTTACTGGATTGTTTGTTTGGAACCCGTATTTGAAAACTGATCAAGATATTGTTCTAGACTGTATATAAACCGCATTTTGGTCAATAAAGGATCTTCCTGGGTGTAATCCCCTTAGCTAAGTCTCCGGCTACCTTTCACTGCCTGCTTTACTACTGGGTGATTTCGGCTGCTCCAGAGAAAGAAGAGAACTTACACTCCAGCCAGCTCCGAAGAGGGATAGTGACTTAGCGGTTCAGGAAACGACAACCCTGAAAGGTTCTGGTAAAACTTTGTACCGTCACAGGCCCCTGTTCTGGATTTTCTGCCTTTTAGCAAGCTTTTCCCACTTTTCTGCTTGGCACTGTTTGCATAGCCACTGTTGGAGCTGACTGGAGGTAAGTATATCACCTGCAAGGAGACGTGTTTAACCGAATGCATCTTAGACACAGAAAATAGCTGGAGGACTGGCAAATGTGCAAGAGGGGCATCACACTGCTCAGCTATCATATGCTATCATAGCTTCTTACCCATTTACTAGAGAACGGGCATATCCCACATTAACGTATACAATGAAGTCCGGAGCATGTGTATAAAATGAAAATGTACTTAAAGTGAAGCACTACATTTTTGTTTAATTGAAGCCATACACTGTGAACACTTTTGTCTAGACTTGCATTTTCCTTTGCATGTACTTAATTCATAACACAGTTCTGATCAAGGGCCAGTATTGATGATAATCCCCCAAATCCTTGTTACCAGTGATACCATTACGGAGTACCAATTTCACAAATGAATATTACCTTACACATTTTATATTTATATGCTGCTGTTAATAATATTTTCAGGGTGTTGTATTGCATGCTGAAACCCTGCAGTCAGTTGAATGCCAATATTTGTTAAAAGGGATACTGTGTACTTGTACAATTCAATACAATTTCTCTTGTTTCTTTAATGGTTATTGAACTTTTTCCCAGTATGATTCATTTTGCTTCCATTTGTACTTCTTCAATATATTGAACTGCTTGCTATAAATACATAACTTTTCCAATTGGAAAAATTTAAACTTACATAAAGGGAGGGAAGAGCTTGAGAACAAGTGGATATTCGGCTCACGCTATGGTGTTCCTCATATACCAAGAACCAAGTGTTTAACGGTTATTTTATATGTTTTAAAAACAGATGATCAAAGTTATAGTAGCACTTTTAGAAGCTATACATGACACAGGATTTACCCCAAATTATGGGTGTGTGTTAGACTTTCACTGCCAGAAAGTTAGGTAAATCACATTCATTAGCCCCCTACTTACCTCATTCAACAGAAAGTGACAGAAGGTTTACTGTACTTTAAGAAGAAAAACTATGCGTGATGACTGGGTAGTACTCTTGTAATTTAGAAACGGATATGATTACTCTTTACAAAAATCCTTGGAAATAGCAATTTATTCTACATGATATTTATTCTCTAATATGGTATCCTTTCGAAGGCAGGTCCCATAAGGATTTTCCATTAGGCCTGTTCTAGGAGACAGCTCTATCTGCAGATGCTCTTTGGAGCAATGCTTTTAATCAATATCAGGGCCATTGTTTGGCTACGGTTTTATTTGAATCACTCAACATTGCTAGGAAGTCCCAGTCCCAAAGGCTAACAAGACATGTGTGGGCTTTTTCCCTCTGTTTTTTTTCTTGAACTTGACTGGCTCCCTATGGAGAAAGAAGGGTAAACTTCAGGCCAACATACCTGTGAAGACAATTGTAATCAGAGTCGAAGAGAAGATCTCTGGGAAAATGTTCATGTGTTCTTTGAGTGCTTCTGCAAACCCTGGTTCAGTTGGCCCATTTAATGAACCTGTAACGTCAGGCATGTGATAGTAGCTTTCTTTTAGGACTACTCATATCTGTTGCAGGTGTGGCAAAACTTTGGGAGTTAATGGAAAATCCATTTAATAGGACATTGACTTAACTAGGTTATCCCTATAGGTTTTGGATTATCGAGCACAGACTGTAGTTGCTCTTGTCTAGTAAGTCATATCCGTTGAGTAGTTTTGTCATGTACTCTTTCCCAAATGTCTTAGCATGAACTTAGCACAGGGAAAGTCTTGGTTATTGCAGGCTAAAAGTGTGACTTCAATGTGTAACCATCATATTGCACACAAGGGTTAACCAAAAAAAAGTGAACCATTTTACCGTCCATTATCGTTTTTCTGTTTGTTTTTTCTTTGCGATATAGTTTTTTTAAGAAGTCCATTTTTATTCATATACACATTGTTCACAGCTAACATGTATTTTATGTTTATTTGCATGGCAACATATATTTAGTGCATGAAGACATTCAAATGCTAACAGATGACATGTATATGAAGAGAATTCTTTCTAGATGGATTTTATTTTTTAAAAATGCTCATTATTATTTTTTCCTTGTGCTGCTTTGTTAAATGTGGACGGTTCATGCTTTCATTCACCCACTGCTTCTCTTTCCCCACTGTCTGTGATTTGCTTGCCAGGAGGACCTACTATTCTTACTCCTACTACCTGTAAGTAGAAAAAAAATGGCCGTATGTTTTAATATTGGTTGTTAATCCACTCACACCAAAAAGGTGCAGTATCCCTTTAAAAATAAATAAGAGACATTTGGCCAGAATCGCAGAGCTGATACATTGTCTCACACATTAACCCCATCATTTTCTGTCACTAAAAGCACTTTGTTTAATGCATGTCTCGATTGTCATAATACCATCTGACGTATTTTATTTATTTTTCGAGGGATATTGGATCACAGTTTTTGTAGCTAGTCACTAACACACTTTTTGTTTTGTTGCGTATGTTTGTGATGATGTTTTAAATGTTTGATCTCACGTGGTGTAAAGGGAGAGCCGGTGTGTGGGAAGGTGTGGTGCACGGATTTGGTGCAAAGTATGTAACAAAGTGATACAGTGAGACGTGTTACTAGCCTGCATGATGAGACGGGGCAGAACATGATATGATGGAAAATTGCAGCTGTGTTAGTACATGTAGGGCACTGTGTGCCCCCTTTAATAGGCATTGTTACCACCTAGAAAATTTAATTTAGTACATATATCAAACAAGCTTCTGGGAGAATATCACTGGCCAATTAATAGATGATTTCTGTTCATGGATGGGGTTTGGTTATTTTTTTGGGGCTTGTTATAAATGCACAACCAATTGCTCCTCCACAAATCTATAAACCCATTTATCTCAATTATTGCATACTAATACATTGCGAATGATGTTAAGGTAGCCATTAAAACCTTAAGCATAGCTTGGAATATGAGACCAGTCTGGGTCTTGGGATGAATTAACTGATTTCCAGTTAAGCACAGTTTGGAGCTGACTCTTTCTTAATCTACTTTGATTAAATGATACCCGAGCATCCCAAGTAATGCCCTTCTGACTGCTTTTCCGAATATTGTAACCTAAGTTATGGGTTTGATGAAGACTGCTTTGTTGCTGCTATTGGCTCTTCAGTATAGTAGATTTTTTTGTAATGGGTTATTAAAGGGTTACTATTTAAAGAGTCTCAAGGTCTGCTAATTTAGAAAGTTCACCTAAATGACCTTTACCCTAATTATTAATGCTATAAATGGAATAGAGTTTGACAGCTACCAAGGTACCAATTCTTCATTTACTTGTGATCAGGACTGTCATATTTCACGATGTTTAATGAGTATCTATAGCTAATGGACTGGCGTGAAGAACAGCATTGTTGATGCTGATTTAACATTCTGGTCACGCACTGTCCTGAATACACGCTTGTCCATTTGTTCTACAGGTCTCTACTTATTTGTGAACATCTGCCTGGTGATAGGCCTGAACCCGCTCTCTTCTTCTATTATAAACTGAACTTATACAATTGAACAAATGCATTTCTAAAACCGAGAATCTTCTCTTCTCTGCAAAACTAGCTTTCAGTTTCCTATTTGACTCATTTTTTTAAAATTATGATTAAGAAGCAGCGTTAAGTGACGGGCGCTGTTTAGCTTGCAATGAAGAATGCTAATTTGCTAGTTTAACCTCAATAGCAGTGTTAATTATCACCGCAATTTGGTAGTATGATGGCTTATGTATCACTCCCAGCTCTCTTCCTTTTTACCCTCTTGCCTTGGTTAGTGCGGTTGGATCCTGTAAAAGATAATGAATGTAATTTATACTACTGTCAACATCAAGTACTCACCTAATTAATTGCTTAACCTGCCAGAAGCTTGGTTTGCATATGCCCCTCATGCAGAATGCCACTCAGCCTTTGGCTTGTTAATAAGTGTAACATTTTCAGCATAACATAAAATGTAACAATGTAAAAGAAAACAACAAAACCTGGGTGATGATTGTTTTTGGTAACAAAGTAAGTTGCAACTGCTTCCATTTTTCAGTATGGCTCTTGAACATTGTTGGCTATTTGAATGTTCCCTATTTAATATATCTTATGCCACCATTATTTTTTTCTGAACTGTGGCCAATGACCAAAAATTTCAAACTGACTTCTCAGGGTATAATTATTGAAGGGGTACAGCAAATACCATTTTTTTGTTCACCTTAACTGTTGCCATGTTGATTTATTTGACACATCCTCCATTAAAAAAAACCACAAGATGAGTTCTTAACTAATATTTTTTGTAGATCTTTTTTTCTTTAGTTTACACAATTTTTATTAGTTATAAGTGCTATCCATACCAGAGAACTATTTCTCTTCTGAGTGAAATCATTATGGGTAGGTTTTTGCCAGGGTCTGTGCTGGAATGGAGATTGGGAGCCTGACCTTTTTGTCCAACATCAGTGCCTGAACTCTCAAATGCTCAACTGGATGAATGGGCAAAACTTCCCACAGAAACACCCCTAAATCTTGTGTAAAACCTTCCCAGAAGAGTGGAAGCTGTTATAGCTGCAAAGGGGGAACCAACTTCATATTAATGTCTATGCATTTAAATTTCGATGTCATAAAAGTCCCTGTTGGTATAATGGTATAATGGTCAGGTGTCCCAATACTTTTGTCCACATGGTATGTGTGTAGAGAACAAGAAAGCAAAGCAATTTAAAGATTATTCCCATAAGTGAATTATGTTACTGGAAGACGCGAGCCTAACAGCAAACTCTGTAGGGGAAAAAAAGTTCTGATACTATGCATGCATTTAATTTTGGCCTATTTTTAAATCCTAAACTTAGACTAGATAATGCGTCACAAAAAAGACTCAACTCAACAGCCATTTGTATTCATTAAAGAACATAGCTTCATAACATTTACTGGAGAACCTATTTGTAGCAGTTGACCTTTTCCCCTGTCATTTTTATTTCTACTGCTCAAAAGTGCTCGTCGTTACCTGATCTAAAACTGCTTTTACTTTTCTTACTTCAAACCTTGCACGTGCTACATATAAATATGTGGGAGTTGATTTTCTTGAGTTGTAAACCGAATTAGTTTATGGACACTAATGGATTTCTTGCCGTTTGTAGGTTTATTACTGGTGCATGTAGAATATATATATTTTTAGAATACCCAGCCCTGTTACTCTATTAGATCAGGTTGCTGTTAAATAACTGGGTTTGTATAGATTTGCCATTATGTAGTTGCAGGAATCGGCATGATTTGACCTATACTTGATGGCACGTGCCTTGTATTTTATTATGATTTTTTTTGTGGCTTGGGCCAGAATAAAATTAGTTATTTGTGCAGTATATTGAGACCATAGGTCACACTAAGATTAACTAGATCATTTAGCACTACCTAGGAATGTACATGTGGGAATACTTTGTGTAATGCACACTATGCACTTCACCTCCCCTTGAGTCATTATTTCCAGAAGACGAAATATCTCACCGACGACTTACCAGGTTGGCAAACTGTGACATGGGTCAATAATTTTTGTCCGGGCCATAGGATGTTATCTTTAGAGCAGTAGCCTAATGTGCCTCCCATATAATTCTCACTGTATAGCTCGGATTAAAAGGCCAAGCAATCTATGCTGTGAACTTAAATAGCAAGTTTGAGTAAGAGAAGAAATACTAGTGACATGTGTCGGTGAACTATACCAGTGTTTTATAAATTACGGGACCTATAACTAGCTATGTTTGCCTTATAGTAAACTGGCCAAGAAACGCAAAGATGCCATGGGGAGCGCACGACAAGAGATGACACACATGGTAAATGCTATGGATAGAAGTTATGCTGACCAGAGTACTCTGCATGCTGAAGATCCACTCTCCATTACTTACATGGACTCGCACAACTTCAGTCCCAGGTGTAAGTATCTCCTGAACTTGATGACATGCATTGGTCTATTTTTTTGTGGCAGTAGTTGATTGACAATATACCCTGCGAGACCATACACCTTGTATATTTAAAGGCTGAAACATCTCTTTGTGGATTACCTGATGGCATCTGAGAGGGGTTGTTCTTGAACCCGAGACCCAAACACTAGACAAGATGTTTTCCACCAAAACAATCCATATATCATTACAATATATCTATAGGATCAAACGTTATAGATGAAAAGGTATCAAAAAGAGAAGAAGCGGTGTTAGCACTAGTAATTAATGGAATATGCCTTCTTATATTTTAAATAAACCTTAGTGTACTAAATGCTTTACGTTGTGGTGTAAGTTTTGAGTTTTGCCACATTCGTTTTTCCCATCCCATTCAACCTCACCAACAATGTTGTGGTCGGCTAATTTTAATTATCATGGATATACTAAGTCTCTCCCACTTAAAAAAAAAAACATTTTTCATAAATTCAGTTATTGCATGTATATAACATGTTTATAGTAATGATGCTCACATTCATTTGTGTGTGCTATAAAGGTTAGTAGGATCGGAGCATGCCATTTTTGCTTATAAAATATTAAAGGTTCTGTTCCACCTAATCTTTTGAATGTGATACTTTTCTAACTAAAGGCAGCATTAGAAACAACATTTCCGGTAATGTTGATTTCCAAAACCTTTCGAAAAACACTTTCGTTGTGCGAAATGTTGCCTCAGTAGTTAATTGTCATATGACATGAAAGCAGGCACACATGTTTGTGTGTTATACAATTAAACCTGGAAAGAACAAAGTTATGGCTCTGCTAAGGTTTATTTGCTTAGCACACTTGAGATCTCAATTAATATTTTGTCTAAGTGGAACAGCATCTTTTAAATGGTGGTTTAATGAGAGGTCTGTGATACACATGCACGGGTCAGTTGCCCTGTTTGCCTGGGGCCTATTAACATACACATGTTTATTTTCTGCTTAAGGCTGATTTTGTGCTCCAGTTTTTGCAGTTCTGTCATGCTCTACATGGTATTAATTTGCTCTCCTTTCTTGTGTCATGATGCTCAGTAGAGGATGTACCTTGTGCCTGTTTATTGAAACTACTAAAATTGAGGTATTGTGTATCTTCATGAGCTTTGTTTTCCTGCAGTGCCCAATGATCCACTTGTGCCGACTGCTGTGTTAGGTGAGGACTAGTCTGCTGTCTACACCAGCCGCTCCCCCCCACCGCATGAGTTGTATTCTTGCATGCAATTCATAAGTATGTCAACAGGGGCAATGTGCTGTGTGTAGTTCAAAGCAAACTCTGTGTTAGTGTGCACCTAGTCCCAAATGATAAAACACATTAGATTAAATAGATTAGAAGGAAGGTGAAATAATAGCACAAGAGGTCATAGCCCAAAACAAGTTGATCACAACCTTAGATATAGAGGAACTACAATACTATACTTGGGTACATATATAGGCTAGCATTGCAGGGAAAGTGGCCGATCTTAATAAAATGAAGTGATAAATATAAAATCACTAGGGACTGCTGCCAATGCATTATCCCAGCTACAAGTTTGCTAGACAGACACTGTACCTTTATTGCTTCAAGAGAGGAGGGTCGTTCGCCTGTTGAGCGTTTCACATAGAAACACTCTGCAGGGCCCAAGAAGAAATTACGGACTACAGTGGCATTAAACAACAGTTCCTTCAAATAATGGCGTTTAGGCAGATGCCCTTTATTTAAATGGCCCTGAATATTACTTATTGGGAGCTTGTAAAGGCACTCAACAGCGTTAAAAGCACAATTACTGTCCCTGGTAGCCCCACTAAAGAACTCCGGGGGTAGTTTAATATGCATTGTTTAAAAACAACCAAAAAAATAACCTTACCCCAGGTAGAAACTCTCCTCATCAGTGGTCCACCGATTCTTGATATCAATAGGAGCCCTTTCTACTTTGTAAAGAGACCCTTGCTTGCAGAATTGGCCCAGCCAGCACAGGAGCTGAGCAGTGGCAGGTATATTAAGTGCAGGGGAATGTGTTTGACTGAATGCGTCTCCAGTACAGACAGTAGCTGGGGTAGGAGGCATTCAGCAGAATTCCCCAATGCATTTGGAAGGAGGACACCCTGGGACCACATTGAGTTATGAGTTACAAAGTGCATTTGATGACTGGAGGGTCCCTTTTAAAAGCCAGTCAAAATTTACAGGTTTGAGAATGCACAAAACGCTATTTTTGTTTTGAGAATATTGCTTTGCAGTCTTAACATTTTTTCAGGTTACGTTTCTTATTTCATGGCTGTGATGCGCCTCTATTTCCAATTATCTCCTCCGTGGCAAAAGCATGTCCAGAAATAAAAATACAATATCTAGCTATGTCAAGAGATTTATTAACACCTTGGTAGAAGACACTTAGAAAAGCCTTCCCATCAAATGTCATAACAGCAGGAGACCACAGAATGTTGTGTGATGTTTAAACACAAATCTACTTAATGTGCGGGTAAATTTGAGCGTACTGTGTTACCACAGACCATAACCCATATAGAAACCTGAATAAACTAGACATGTGGGCGTCTGTTTGCAAAGCATCAGACAAGCAGCTTAGTTTAGGGAACAAAAAAGCCCTGGGCAAGTCATATGGATAATGACATGGACTTGGTAGCTCAGTGGGCCCTCCTTCTCTGGGGGGATGTCTTAATTCAAATAGTTATAGGAACTGACCTGATTTGATAGAGGCTATGTTTTGAGAGTGCAACATCTCCTTTGTTGTGTGTTTAATTTTCAACTTTGTATAGGGATTGTAAATCTATCTTCCATGGAACTCTCTGTGTGAAGTTCTGCTTCCCTGGGTCTCCTGGTCGCCATTCTATATGATATTAGTAAACGGTAGTTGATCAGGGAGTTCACAGAAGTATAATGTTTTTTCAGGGTTAAATATATGAAACATTACAGTGCCTTCTGAGTGTAGGACAGGAGCTGTGAAAAAGATGCTTCCGTTTACCCCTTGCAATACATTATAACTCCCTACAGACCTTATGTAAATTATAATGCGTTGCGCTTCTCTATCGATGTGCCTATACTGGCTTAGTCATTTAATTTGGCCTGCATGCAAGCTTGTTTTGTGTATATCAGCCATTCCTACAAATCATCTTCATTGGTACAGCACAAAGTTATTGTTTACAAACTCCAGCTCTTCTCCAGATATCCTCTAGGATTAATTGAATTAATATAAATTGTCTTCCTATTTCTTTTTTGTTTTTTTTTTGCCGCGCTGGTGCAGTACCAATCACTGGTAAGTAAAAGGACGGGTATATTTTCTCATCCATTTTAGCCTCTGGTGCCTTTTTTAACTATCCTTCTCTTACTGTTGAAATCAACACTAATTATGAAATTAGCAGTAGCAGTAATATTCTTGCTGTAAGGTTGCAGAGGAGCTCATTTGATGCTCCTGATAGTCCTCCCAATAACTCATACCAATTGGCAAAGTTCTCTCGTGCATTAACGATGCATAAAATACCCCCAAAGTAAAACAGACTTTTTGATATCACAAGAAGGTAGACTTCCATTCTTTAGTGTAGTAGTATTCCCATAAACCTTTGGAAGAACGGCCTTTGTCTGGATCAGGCTAATGCTATGTCCCCCAGGTTCTGGATTTAGTACCTACTGTGATATGTGTGACGTTATGAAAGCCAATCATATTATACAATCGTGAGCTCTGTGTTTTAAGGGTTATATTCTCACTATGAATTATTATTTGAATGGCATCAGACAATAGCCATATTTTATGTCTTACTTTATAAGGATCATAAATGTTCTTGGTGTGTTACCGATAACACTGCTACTGTAATGGCAAAAAAATACACTTGTCGAGGTTTTGTGTCATGTGGTCCATTTGCTACCGGATAGCTAAGAACGCAGCTTTTACCATTTTTCATCAAAATTGCTTGTGATACAAAATGTTTGAGAAGGGGTGTTTTTTTTATTATTTTTTTTTAATTCATTCTCCAGTGTAGATACCCTTAGACATTAAATATTTTTTCAACTAAATCAACCAGATTTTAGATTTGCGGCTGCGGTCCTAACATTATAACAGGAATGGTTATGGTCGCTTTAAAAATGAGGGAGTGAGAGATGAATATTTTTTTTTGATGTTATGGCCTAGGTCACTAAGCACTTTCTAATGGCACTTCAATCAAGATGGCTTTCTCATTCCTGGCTGAATCATATATCAATTTCATGCTTTTCCTGTAGATGAAAACCACACCGTGTCAGCAGAGTCCAGTCGTCTTCTGGATGTCCCCCGCTATCTATGTGAAGGGACTGAGTCTCCTTACCAGACAGGGCAGCTTCACCCTGCAATCAGAGTAGCTGATTTACTGCAGCACATTAATCTCATGAAGACATCAGACAGCTATGGATTTAAAGAAGAATATGAGGTAAAGGAGGCTGTACGTCGCAGACATACATTTTAGTAATCCAATTAATAATTAAAAGTAACTAGAATGTACACAGCACAAAAATGCATCTAAAATGTACACACTTTTGGGAATAACAATTACATTTTACAGAATGACCATACCTCGGAGCTCTCTGGGCACTGCTTTTCCAGGTCACTGCAAGGAAAAGGTGGATCGCGGGAACCATGTTGCATCACGACCCACTCCCTGCCCACTTCCCTTACAAAAATCCTGCAGTGGGACCATCCACTGGCATCAGCGGGACCCCCTACCCGCCTCTGGGTAGCTGGAGCCAGAGAGTTCCCAGATATGGCGGTGACACAGTTTAACTCCTTATTAGATCAAGACAGAACGTTGTTTCTGTCTTCCTCTAATAAATCTGCCTGAGCTGGAATCCTTGAGTGCCTGGAGCCTTTATTTTGATCTACTGGGGAGCTGGCCCTTCCTGGCAGTTAAGCACCTGAGTTCCTTTGGAGTGTGCAGATTCCTCATTCTGGTTACTCACAGTTTAACTCCTTAACTGTAAGCATCATTCTGGGGGATCAAGTTTCATTTCTGGGTATCATTAGAACACTATACATGCATTATAATACTAAGGATACATTTGATATGTTGGTTTAACACATGTCAATGTTGCAGAGTCAGCTATGATGTAACGTGTGTGATATTGTCACACCAAGTCCCATTACTCTCTTTTTATATTATTTATATATGTGTGTAATTATTTATACCCTAATATTTCAGAGTTTCTTCGAGGGACAGTCTGCTTCATGGGATGTTGCTAAGAAAGATCAGAATAGGACAAAGAACAGATATGGGAACATCATTGCTTGTAAGTAAATGACTGGCTTCCATTAAAATCCTGTCCCTCTCTATGCTCGTGGAAATATGTCGGGTAGACCACCCACTTTTTAATTATGCTGTATTTGGTGTCAATTATTTGCCTGCGTACTTGTTTGTCTGGTTTAGGTTTAACAAACCTAAGCAAGGATAGTTAACCTGAATTTATCGCCTGCTTAACTGTATGCCACAGTGATTGGCTGCTTTAGGCTGCCAACATTGGTGTAATGATCTTCTAAAGGTAGGTGACCTTGTTTTCTGTTTCTTACAGGTAAAGAATACATATTAAATGACTTACAAAGTATGAATTCTTGATTGATATTAAACTGTGTCTATAAAGTTATTCTAAAGTAACTAATATGATTTTTGGATATAATGCTACTTATATTTAGATAAAATATGCATTAAAAGGGAAGCTTCGTTTGTTAGATTGTCTGATTTTTAAGTGGATTTATTTGTTTTTTTCCCAAAGCACCGATAGTGTCATGGTTCACTTTAAATAATAGCCTATGCTTTGCTGTTTTCCTTGGACACAGAACATTTCCAAAAGCTAGCCAGGAAGAAATACCACAAGATGGTTTGCAGGATGTAGCATTGAAAACCATTCAGCTATGGTTATAGGTCTTAACCAATTTATCATCTTGACTATGGTGGCCAGATGAGAAAGTCTTTTTACACATTGCATAAGCTTATCCAAAGCCTTCAACCATTCAGCCTTTTTATATTGATATTCAATATAATTTGTTGTGTTATGAGCATTTTGGGCTCTCATACAATATTTTGTGCACCAGTTATTTATAAATCAGTAGAAGGGTGAGGTAAAAACTAAGGAGACATGTAATAAAATTACCTGACACACCTGGCCTGGCAGTATATAATTTTTGCAAAAAATGTTACATCACATTTGTCAGAATCTTCCAAATTGGTGCATTACATGACTGTTATCCAGTGATGTATACTGGCCTAGGCAAACAAGGCCTAGGGCGGCAAGTCCAGGGGGCAGATCACCCTTCTGGGTGTTGATGCCCCCTCTGTGCCCTGTTGCTCAATGTACCGGTTACATGTGAGATCTTGATCTCCCCCCAACTGGCCAATTTACAGGCTCAGCACAACCTCTGTAGACTTCATTAAAAGGCGCCCTTTACAATGTGCTGGGATATGATGTCATACGGACCTTTCTTAAAGGCGCCATACACCTTTTATTGTACCTTGAATGACGTCTAGGGTGACCCCAAAGGTTAATACAATACTGCTGTTACCACTAAGAAACTTTTTGCTGTGAGTCGTTTATTGGCAATATATCTATTTGTGTAAAAGCTGCCGATTTCCTCCTCTTTCAGATGACCACTCTCGAGTTATTCTGCAACCAGTTGAAGATGATCCCTCTTCTGATTACATAAATGCAAATTACATTGATGTAAGTAAAATTTACAGCCTGTTTTCTCACCTGCATGACCTAGAACTCGCCTTTATTTTTTTTTGTACGTGAAAGCGGTTTTTTTTTTCAAATTTTTTTTTTACGCATGTCATGCTTATGAATTTAATTGCTAGTGTTTTTATAGAAGAGAAATTGTACACTTTCTTTGTCATAGTTACTCACTGACATTGTTGTGCTTTCTTTCACACCTGACTTTGGTTTGGCCTGTAGATTTGGCTGTACAGGGATGTAAGTATCACTATATGTGAATAACAGAACCCTGCAATAAACATTTAATAGACACATTGTTCTTAATTACTTTTTAATTATTACTAATTGCTTATTACCCAACATTTTGTGCATGCTTCACTTTATTAACTGTGTACAATTTGTGGTTTTTTTTTGTTTTTTTTATTCTTCATACTGTTGTGATTTTCTTTTTTTTAGCTCAATATGGTAGAGCTGAACTATTTTATACCGGCTAGTACACTATATTTTATATAGTCAAATGTTTCATAAGGCCCCCCGAAATGCTTATTTTGTTTTCCTATCATTCTCATTTTTGTTTTAGATATTTTTGGCTGGCTGCTTCATACTTTCTGTTTTGTTCTAATATAGAGTATAGTTCTGCACATGAATTTTGCTGTTTTAGTTAGAGGCATTAACAGGTTCTTATTTGCTGTAAAAGACACCTGTCACTATGGCAGCCGCTTTGCACGGATAGACAAATAAAATGCAATTATCCACGGCATAAATCGCAAAAAGTATGATCAATTATCTACAAACCCAGAGTGCATTATTCATCAAATAAACGCTTGTATGAGACCCAAAGTGTAGTTTTACCATTTAAATGAGTTGCTTGAGTTAAAAGCCTAGTATTAAGTCTCTTTGCTTTTTCTGTTCTATATCACAGTTTCAGACCAGGAACAAAAACAAATTGAAAGACTTTTGCAATTTGCAACAGGCATTGTTAACGCAGAAATCTTCACATTCTGCTCTAATAAAGCATATGAAAATTGCACGCAGTTTGTAAACAACTGTGAACTTTGATATGATTCCAGACTGTGTACGTATCTGTAACTACACATTTCTGGATTAAATTTGTTTCAAAAAGCAAAAACCTGGTTTTGTGTAGTCCATTAAAAAGTCTACCGCCTAAGAAAAAGAAAAACCAATTGAAGAATAAAGAACGCCAAATATGATATGTTGGATTAAACACCCTTAGTTGGGTGAAAAAGAAAAAAACTATTGATAAATAAAGAATGCAAATATGATATGCTGGATTAAACAACCTTAGTTGGTTTTAGGTTATTTTTTTAATTTCAACATGATTGGTATAGGGCAGATTTTGCTATACCCATAACAAACGTTGAGTGTACTTTTATTTCTGTAATGGTAAAAGTTAGTGTTCCTGGGAAAGGTCTAATAGGAGTATGAGTTATGAAACTTGACCTCCTGTGCACTGTAAGCGTTTTACAGGGTTAATTAATTGCACTTCATAAATTAGCAGTTCCGCAAGCATTTTAATTTTAAAAGTAACCTTTATCAGGTTTCACTTACTGTTATGCTTAGTTTGATAAGCTTTGATGCAGTGGTGGTGAAAACTGATGCTTAATGGTCTTAATGGTCCAGACGTCGTTAAGCTGCTGCTTAAGGCCGCCGTGGATCTGTAAAATGAATGAAGGGTCAAATCCCTTGCAATTCTTATAGATTTATCATAGTGTTACACCAATAAATGATTAAAAAAACGCAAGCAGAAAAAAATAACTTTCCTTGGTTTATAAGTAATTGAATTACTTTTGTTAGTGATGGACCCCTAAACTTTTTTGTTCTTTGAATTCCTATAAACCTAGAATCACCTTGTGCTCTGACAATCTATAGTTACTGTTTTGTTATTAAAGTTTTGTTTTATAAGAAATAGATTAGAAAAATAAATATTTCAAAAATTCATAACCGCAAACCACTGGATTCCGCAGTTCTCTAAGCTGAGATAAGAGTACTTTAAGTTGGGGTGGGGGAGGAAGCAAACGACACAGGCAGGATGGTCTAAATCTCTGAGATTTGATGGCGGCCTCCCATTCCTGGTTCTTTGCTGTTCCTCCATTGTGCTCCTGCACCCTTCAAATGAATTGCCTCATGCCTAGAAAAGCACTTTATTGTACATGCCTGTCTTTTATGAGCTTATCTGAGGGCATTAGTTTTGCTGTGTAAGTTGTCACAACTTATCGAGTATCTCAATCTTGACTTTCCCTGGCTGCGTTTGACTTTTGCACCTAGCGCATGCCGTTTCCCGCAGCTCCTTAAACGTCTTCCTGCATGCAGCTTGTTGATATTGCAGTTTTCTTGGATAAATATTTTTTTTTACCCTTACGATGTTGAGAATGTCTCAGCTCCTTTTAGGACTGTTACTGGTTTATAGACTTTATTTAAGAATATAGACCTTAAAGATTTGGTTCATTTTAAATTTCTATTATTGTACCGATACACACACCTCTTATCTTCCGTAACACCATGTACAGCCCCTCCTCATCTTTTTAGCTGCAAAGTGAGGATCATTTGCATAATCATGTTTTTTTGTAATAAGCAATCCAGCTAAGTCCAATAAAACAGGCAGGTTACCGATAGGTAAGCCCTTATTTCTTATGCCCTCTGTCTCATGCAACTCATATGTGAACAATACTACTTGCACTTCTTTAAGGTAGGACCCACAGACCGCCTAAATGGATTATCTATTTCCCCTTTAAATATAGTAGCCAGGCCACCATACTGAAAGGGACCATCTGCATTATCCGGGCCTGGCTACTTTATTTAGGAGTACTGGATCAATGACCATCTGTTGGACTGAGGATGAGGCTGAGATAAATGGAAGGCAAATTAAAGGGGTACAGGGAAGGAAAATGGCATTATAAAAACTATGACTAAAAGGAGAATGGATGTTGTGATTTAGGGGTAAACATTGGAAACCAAGATTGGGCTGCTTAAGAAACCAGTGTGTCCCAGTTGAGGCCTATAGTAAAATTTTAATTAGGGTTGACTTTGTAGCAATGTTTTGCAAGTTTGCAACCTAGTTTTTATTTTTGTAGAGCTGACGAGGGATTCAGTTGAAGGACGTGAATCTTTCCCTGAACCCCACATTTTCACATGTTCCTCCTCATGTATCCGACCCTAGTCTACACAAAAATCAGCTCCAGCTACTACAAACTGGGTTAGATGTAGGCCTGTGTCACATGCCTTGGGAGGAATGGGCAGAGTGAAATTTGGAGAAGGATGTTGATATTGGTGCTTACTTTGATCAAACTCAGAGCCCCAGGCATACGAGTACTGCTAACCATGGCCATAAGACATTGACCCCTTTAAATAGAATCACGCATATATCTACATTACAATGTCTCATTCTTAAACTTAAAGGGACAACCTTGACAACCCCCCTAAACTTTAATAGGCAATCAGTGACCGGAAAGGGTTCCTATTTAAATCACTGCGATCATTCTGCACACTGGAGCTGACTGGTGGTGTTTGAACATATCTCCTGCATGTCAGCTTTCTGGGGGGCAACTACATGAGATGTTTCTGCAGAAACACTCCTTCCATTTGCAGGATACCACAATTTTACCTTGCAATTATGTGCATTTAAGTTATGATGGCTGGAGTGTTTTAAATTTAGTCACCGCTAATATAAATGTCTGGAACTATGTTCTGTGTGATTGGTATATCCATGAGTGGTGTAGACCTTTTGGCTAAAATAAACTTTAGTGCAGAATACCGTTAAATGGCATAACAAAAAACTTTGTTTTTTGTTTCTTTTTTAAGGAATGGTTGGCTCCATTTAATTTCTAGCACGCTGCACATTCCAAGGCACATGTTCTCTGTATATCCCCTTTGACAGTTTTTTTTGCTATTTAATGCTCCCACAAACCATTTAACCACTCCTTAAAATGTTATATTATTGTCTCCTCTTTAAAATTATTAAGATACAACTGAATAACAAATTTAACTATCGGTGTTGGGGTTAAAAAAAAAGGGTTGCTTGTTTTAGCGGGTTGTCCTGCAGAAATGCCAGAAATGAACACTTGTTTGCATATTGTTTCAGGGGTACCAGAGACCCAGCCACTACATTGCCACTCAAGGTAAGGCAGTGAGCAGCCCTGCTGTATAATTTAAATGTGTATATTACATTGAGCATTTACATACACTGTATTAAATATTGTTTGTGCTCTGATATGAGAACGTAAAATCTGAAATCTTAATTTGTGTATTTCCCCTTTTTGGCAACAATGGGAACCTATAGAGCACTTTAAGTTTGTACAGCAACTTATATCCCTATGAACCCCAGATGAATGAGGAGCTGGTTGTGGCACGTTTTTTGCCCTCTGAGAATGTTAATTACACAGCATTACTTTTGATCACTCCTCATAGACTGAAACTTTTCCTGATCCAGAGTAAAGTGGAGTTTGTTCAACCAAGGTAGTTTTTCTGGTGGATCTACCTTTTTTGGATGTAACCTTGCAAGTGTTTACTTGTAGTCATTTTCCCAGCTTAGTGTTCTAACAAAAGTGTCTTGTTTATAACCAGTTGACATTATGCATAACTGGGCATGGCCAGAGTAGACTCAACTGGTACTTAGAAACAATATATAACATCAATAGATTTATATGTGATGTCATGGCACCACATGACTTTGTTGCTTATAATGTTTTTGTGTTCTGTCTGTTTAATCAGATTAATAATTGATGTGCTTGCCTTCTACTAGGCCCAGTTCATGAAACTGTGTACGATTTCTGGAGGATGATTTGGCAGGAACAGTCCGCTTGCATTGTTATGGTTACCAACTTAGTCGAAGTTGGCAGGGTAAGTCAGTCTGTAATATAATCCATTTGGCAAGAAAAGTTGCATTAACGATGTCAACTAGAGCTAGGTGATGCACGCATATACATCTCATACTTTATTTTATTTAGAATGTGCGTAGTGCAAATATTTGTTGCACAGGCCTTGTGCTCTGAGCATATACATTGTATGTACTACTTAACTATTGAATGATTGCATAAGCTAAAGTATTACGTTTTTGATGGAATCTTTGAGATCAAGCTAGTGGTAAATATTTTAGCAAAAATTACCTGGTCTGAAACCACTTTGCATTAAGTGGAAAAATATGATTTTTATTCCATCATGTTTGTGAACATATTAGCAGTGTATTAAATCAGAGCAATATAATCCATAAATATGACTAGTTTTAGTCATTTCATTTTTTTTCTTCATTTAGGTGAAATGTTACAAGTACTGGCCTGATGATACAGAGGTCTACGGTGATTTTAAAGTAACTTGTGTTGAAATGGAACCACTGGCTGAATATGTGATCCGGACATTCACATTGGAAAGAGTGAGTGTTTTGGAAGTACCCCATCTTCATATATATATATATATATAGATATAGATATAGATATAGATAGATATAGATATATATATAGATATATATTACTATATATATATATATATATTCTTGCAGTTGAAATATTAGCTTGTTACAAAACATTCATGTAGGATATTTGCGATCAGGTGTCCCAGCATGGGAGATTGTACTGTTGGTAAGTACTAGAAGTTAAAGGTGCTGTCCTACCTAGACAAAATATGCAAGGCAAATAAACCATAGCTTATCTGTTTTATCTGAATGTTTAATCACAAAAACTGCAAAGGAAACATTTAAGAAACTTTACATTTTCTCTGATGACTAGTGCTTGCTATTTTGTGTCACATGACATGTTTAATGGTTCATGACAAGTCATATGGATCCTCCAAAATTTGACTGGAATTAAAATAATTATTTGTAAGATTATTTTGCCATTTAAAACAAAGGTGTTAAATTTAGCAGAGTAGGTGGAACAGGAGCTTTAATTGTCTTTTTTTCATACAAGGATTTAACGTTATGCAAATATGCATATCTGTACCATTTTTCGGTTTTGTTAAAAGTGCATCCTGTTTTTGGGGCAGACTTGTTTGTATTCAATTTCTATTCAATTTTATTAAATTGGCTTACTGAAAAAGCCCAGAGAAATGCCGCTTTGTTTAAAGCATATTAGTCTGTCTTGTCTATCTCTCCGTCTTTCGTCTACCGCTAATTATGAATAATAATTGAGTACATACTCTTATAGCAGCTATATGACCTGTTGCTTTGTAATGAATTAAATTATGATCAAAGACAAGAATTGTGAAGTTGAAGACTATTTAAAAAAAATCTTTTAATCTGCAGTGTTTTTAAAAAAAAAGTCTTTAATCTTAGGCTGGTTTCCCACCTTAGATATTATATCCGTTTTCATGACGGTCGTAAGCCTCCAATATTGAAATAGCTTTAGAATAATTATACCTTTTTCAATAACATAAAATGTATTTTGTTTAGGAAACTAGAATGCTTTTCAGTAGTAAAATTCAATCAGCAATATAATAAGCTCTGTTGTGAGGAATTACTGTATTGTCTTATTGCAAAGACACCTTGAACAATGCAAAATCAAGATTATAGTTCTGATCAAGCTCTCTGTGCTGCTTCTAATTTGATTACTAAATGTATGACAAGGGGAAAGGGTAATGATAAGGTGGATACATACTCTGTATTATTCTATTGCATGCTATGTTGAGTGAAGGAGCGATTAATTATTAAGAAATAATACAGGTAAACTTGCTTCATCTGCAGGTCTGGGGTTCACCATTGTAAGTGATCTTGTGATATTTGGGTTCAACCTCCCAATCGGATATCACAAAATGTGCTGACTTCATGGCATTAAGACTGTCCTCCTGAGAGTTTAAGATCCAAGCATTGTCAAGATATAACAAGATTAACACCCCCCCCCCATTGCTCCATGTGCAAAAAGTGATTTTGGTGAAAAATTGGTGAAAAGCGTTCCTATCGCCACAGTAAAAGTGGAATGGTCCATTCAGCAGATCCAACCATTTTATTGGTTTCTCTGGTGATGAGACTACTTTTGAACCGTGCAATCATTTATTTATGTATTTTACAGCACCTTTCTGTTACTGACTGACCCTTTTTAACGTCTAGTAAATGTATGTAGGGGAATTCTCTCCACATTCATCTGGGGTTACAATAAGACCGTGCACATATGGCGCGCAGGTATGTGGTACACACAGGGCATCTACAAAAGCAGCAAAAAAACATGAAATAACGTGACATGATGTATCCAGTTTTTATATCCATATCCATAGTTTTTATTTACAGTATTGTTCCGTTATAGGTGCATTGTTGACAGAATACTATTGTTTGAGTAACAGTCCCAGCAAACATTTGTCTGTTTCGCACAATTTCTGTAGCATCAAATACCATTTATTTCTACTTTCTTTACTTTTTCCCTGACATTTACTGCCAGCAGTGCAGCGGAGCCAAACACCGTGGGGCTAGATTGTCTCTGTTTTCCGGTTGATAGTTGTGTATGACAAAAAATTGATTGCTTTATGGAACCGTAAAATACCCTCTATTAAAAGAGATTCTTGACCGCCTTCATATTCACAGCTCGCACACTGATCCTAGTGTACACTGGGGGAATAAATAAGAGTGAGCCACACAGAAATCGTACCTTTTGTTAGCTTTCTTAAATACGTTTAAACATGATAAAATAGGCAGAATAATGAGCTGTTCACAAGGCCAAAAACAGCCAAATAGCCTATTAATATGAGTCCAAAACAAGTCAAATAATAAAAGGTTCCATGCACATTATGAGACCCTTCCTGGAAGTTAAATCGTATTGTTTTGCTGATTTACAGAGAGGATATAACGAGATCCGCGAGGTTAAGCAGTTTCACTTCACTGGTTGGCCAGACCATGGGGTTCCTTACCACGCCACCGGCCTTCTCTCCTTCATTCGACGGGTGAAGCAGTCCAACCCACCAAGCGCAGGACCTATAGTGGTTCACTGCAGGTTTGTACTGTATTCTTTCTTTAAAAAAAAAAATATGAAGCAGTCTTAATTCTGTTTGAGTTTAATGGATTGTCAATATTTCTCTCTTTCTTAGGTAACGCAAATCCTTTGGTGTTCATTAGCAATGTTTGATCAGAAATGTTCCTTGTTTGATTATGTGTACCCAAACGTCATTGGATGGTTTAATAACAGAAATAAGCCCTGTTGCTTACATTTTTTTCCGGCAGCCGGCTGATGGAAAATGCACAGCTAATAAATCAGACTATCTGTCCAATCTGCTTCTCCTCTTGCTTTATTCAGACAGTGGTGAAGTGTAAACAAATGGCTGGGCTGAAATGCTTTGTATTGATCCCTCGTGATTGAATGCCGAGGCAGCCTGGAGAGTCGGGCAGGGAGCTCTTACTTTCTGCCTGAGCCATCTCTGCTAATGAGAGTAATGGTGGTGGGGGGCGAGGTTCACAGTTAACCCATGCTGTAACATAAACTGGACAAAGCACATCAGGTTTATAGCTTTAAATATTTGAATATTGTCTGATGGCAAAACGTTTACTTCCATAGAGGACAATGTATAAATCATTATACAATTGTGTTTGCCGTAAAAATATTTGGAAGGTTTGAGACCAAAACAAAAATGTGTATGGTTCTGCTTTGGGAGCTTCTATTCCAGGGATTCTTTTGTCTGATCCATGCACTGAAAGCAGTAAATGTGCTCCCTGAAATTGAATCATGTCTTCTTGAAAAGGGAAGTAGTTCATATATGTCATATATCGCTCATGCAGTCTGTCTAGATTATACCAACAAGATATGCCTTAAAGGAACACAAGGAGGCAGCTTCTTTCTTCTGATCACAAAATGTGTGAGCTCTGGAAAATAACACAATCTACACATACATATAGAGAGGTCAAAGTGTGTTTCTTTCAGTTTGTTCACATCCTGACCTAATTGGGCCATTAAAGCAGTCATATTTTACGGATACTACCTTGGCAGTACAAGTATAATAATCACTATTTAGTCAATTCTGTTGCTATCCCTAAGCTAAAGCAGGATGCCAATAATTTGAAGCTTGTTAGCTGCTGTCTCTGTAGCAAGAGTAATTGTTCACGCCTTAAGAAGCCCTAGCAAAAGAGTATCTTTGTAAAAGACACAGTGCAATAGCCTGCTAATAAGGCACTTACCATAACCCAGTGACCTACGCTAAAGCATGAAGGCAGTAGTCGCAAGAAATGCAAAGGATTTCAGTACTTTTCAAAGACTGCTGAGGCAAGTTATCATGCAGCATTTCCATAAGCTAACAACCAACTTCATCTTAAATGCCTAAAACAGAAACGCAGCACTTCTGGTGTACATCAAAGAACAATTCATAATTTTGAATTTGGGTGTATTTTTTTTTATTGTATTTTTCTTGTCATACATGTAGAAGCATGATTGAATATTAACTTGCATGTCACCTCTTTGTGGCTCTCACAGTGCTGGTGCTGGCCGTACTGGTTGTTACATTGTTATCGACATCATGCTGGATATGGCCGAGCGGGAAGGTGTCGTAGACATCTACAACTGTGTGAAAGCATTACGTTCCCGGCGCATCAATATGGTGCAAACAGAGGTAAACTAATACCCTATTTATCTTAGATCAGTTTAATAAGGCCACTATGTATATCCACTGCAACCATTAAACATATACTGAGCAATAACATACGAGTACATTTTTTAAAATGATGGAGCATTTGAATGCACAATGTTTATTGGCTATTATTTTCGATAGAGTGGAAAAATACATGGAAAATAATAGGGCTAATTAGTGTGAGTGTTTGGTAGCATTAGTGTGTGCACCCCTCCTGAGTTCAGGCTCTGGATCCAGCTTTTTGTTTTCAGATAAGATACATTTAATCATCAATTCATTTTGATTGGTGCAATTTACAGTAATGGTTAAGGAAACCACAGATTTAGAATTACAGAAAATTAAATATATTCACACTTCATTTTTGTCTACTTTTTTTTTTTTTTTATCTTTTTCTTTTTAACCACTCAGGAACAATATATTTTCATCCATGATGCCATTCTAGAGGCTTGCTTATGCGGCGAAACTGCAATCCCAGTGTGTGAATACAAAGCTGCGTACTTTGACATGATTAGAATAGATTCACAGACTAACTCGTCACATCTGAAAGATGAATTCCAGGTATTGTCAGTAGGTATTCTACGTTTATCTCATTAAAAGCTGATTTGAATGAATTTGTGTATTTTGTGTAAAGGGATGCTTCTTGGATCTGCTGCCACAACATGATCACATGTAGGGTGATAATTTAGCTAACGTGTTAATTAAACAGCTAAATAATTTTGCTAAATATTAAACAGCCTATGTATTCCAGAACTTCCCTTTAGGAACTGCTTGATCGTAATACCCCCCCCCCCCCCAAAAAAAAAAAACAACAAAAAACTGGAAATAAGAAGTATTTTCTAATTATCAAATGATACTTTTATTCAAAATATTGTCTCATGATGTTGCAAGCAGATCACATTGTTAAGTTGTAAGTAGAATTAATGATAAAGTTGATTGTAAGGAATGACTTTATATATATTTGATAAACTAGTGTTTTTTGCTTACTGCATGCAGTATAATATTTTGATATGTTTTATTATTATTTAGTAAAGTCTAAATGTACTAAAAATGGGTATAGATTTAATCTTATTGTACCAAATGTTCCTGGTAAGCTTAATGCATGTGTGTGCATGAGTGCTCTGCAGAATATGTGCATGCATAGACCTTACGTGATCGTTTTTAAATGCATTTACCATGAAAATACAGTGCTCATGCAGGAATACTTGCTGCTTGTTGAACAATGCCCCAAACGCGTAGGCACTTTGCAAATGAACAATAGTGCTTGTTCCAAATACAAAGAGGTCTGCTGTAAATTCAGAGGCAGGCTGTAAAACTCTTAGCAGGCATGCTTTCTTCCACTTTCAATTTTTTTACTAAATACAACGGCGTTCTCCATGCAACCCTTGCCTTTTTGAGCGTGTCTTTTAATGTTTCTAGTACAATTTAGCAAGATGAACATCCTCATACAACATCACGTATAAGCTGTCAACATTTCTTTGAGTAAATTAGTGAATAGGGAGACAAAGCAAGTTTTCAGGAAGCCATGCTGCTTATAATATTCTTAGTCAAACCTTTCTCATATTCCCTACCCCCTACAATGAACCCTCTTTTGCCCCTTTTCAGCCCCTTTTTTTCTTTTATGTATACTACATACAAATGATAGCTAGAAAAAAATGAAGTGGTTTTGCAGGTATTTTAAACAAGCAAAATGAGGCTACAGTAGTCAGCTGTGGATACAGGAAAAAATAGCACAAGTTCAAGGCTCCAATGGTTGCTAATCTGCCGATGCTGTAGTCATGTTTTAACTTTTTTATATCTTTTTCTGCAGACCCTTAATTCTGTGACTCCACGATTACAAGCCGAAGACTGCAGCATAGCCTGCTTGCCACGCAACCACGAGAAGAACCGCTTTATGGACCTGCTGCCTCCTGACAGATGTCTACCTTTCTTAATTACCATAGATGGGGAAAGCAGCAATTACATCAACGCGGCACTCATGGATGTAAGAAGCCCCCTTTCACTGCATGAGACATGCAGTGAACACAAGTCAAACCTGATACAGCATGATTGATGCATTTGTGCAGCAAAATATTCCCAACAAAATAGAAAGCTAATGGGCAGTAATTAAAGCCCCATCATTGCTCACTAAAATTAGATTGCCCTGAAAATATTTGCAAGTTGTTTGTCATTTTCAGGGATCACACCTTGTGGCAACAATGGTTTCACATAGCCCATTTATTTCCACTCTAGATGTTCATTGAGAGCTCGGACATGCTTAAGGTTTTCAAGACATATCTATGGATGCAATTGAGACAAGGAGGCCACTTTGCTTTGTGCTACAGAAGAACGTGTAACGCTCCTCACACTGTTTAATTTAATTGACGTTGGCTCACTAAAGTACTTGTTAGCCACCCCAAGCATTTCACATGGCAGCACTGGAGCTGGTGAAAAGTTTATCGTGTGTTGAGCCACACAGCATATAGCGGAGGGGTGGGGAAAAGAGCAAATGCATACGGGGTTATTCTGCTGAATCCCTAAATGTATTTGCAATGAGGACCAAACAGCTTTTATATCGATTAAAGTTCATGTGATGTCTGCAGTCTCCTTTAAAAGAGGCTGCCCATCTGTACCAGGCTTTATGCACCAGATACAGAGAGAACTGTGTAATTAAAAAAGTTAAAAGCTTGAAGAAAATGGGGGAAAAAACCTTAATGTTCTTTTCTTTAACGGCAACTTCTGGCAAGACCTCTAATTGGCAAATAAACAGCATGCATCAGTATTTACATGCCATGAAATTCAGACATCATACATTTCTCATTACAAGCTCCCAGACTCTTCATAGTGAATTATTAATGGACAAATTAAACCGTTCTGCAAGGCTTTAGTGAATATATTATGCTTGGCATGTTACATTACTTTCACTTGTTATTGGATTGTTGAGGAAATGATTATAAGATGTAGATTATTTGGAATCCGTTGCATAAACGGTTTATGCAGAGCTAGTATATCCTTTAGGTGCATTGACATAACCTTAACCATTTTCGTGCTAGAGAAGTGTGGATATGTGAAACAGATGGTATACATTTTTAAAGTGGCCTTCATGCTTCTTTCCTAATTTTTTGATGGTTCAGAGGCTAGCCATGTCCGCCATGCCTTACTCCTGCTGTGACTGACACCCGACGTCAGTCTGGCAGGGATGTCGATGGTCTCTGCAAATGTGTAGAGTGCAGCCATTTCAGAATGCGTGTTCATGTGCTCGCAGTGCTTTTGCCTCTTGCATGTGGGTTTCTGATTTCATACTAAAACCTAGCATCAGGAACTGATGTCAGATGTATGGCAAATCATTTTTAAACTGTGTGTGTTTATATGTGAACTAATTCTTGGTTTTGTTTTTAACTTTCTGTGCAGAGCTATAGACAGCCAGCTGCCTTCATTGTCACTCAGCATCCCCTGCCAAACACTGTGAAAGATTTCTGGAGATTAGTCTACGACTATGGATGCACATCCTTAGTGATGCTTAATGAAGTTGATTTGACACAGGTTCATGTTATCCCTTTCTATTTGTTAAAGTATATTAAAACAATAATACATGTCACTATGTTTATTTTATTATGTTTATTTTTGCAGGGGTGCCCTCAGTATTGGCCTGAAGAAGGGATGTCGCGATATGGACCTATTCAGGTGGAGTGCATGTCATGTTCGATGGACTGTGATGTCATCAACAGAATTTTCAGGATATGCAACTTGACCAGGGTGAGCAATTGTCTCTCTCTCCATCCCTCAAGTCTCTCTTTCCCTCTGTTCATTTCTGGTGTGAAAATAACTTCCCCATTTTGCAGAGCCAAGCTTGCAGGAGAAGCTCCTGGGTTAATAGTGATATTAGGGAGACAAATTCTCAGCTCACTTAGAAAACCCTTGTTTAATGTATCCATCTGTTAGGCTTGTTTTATTATGCTGTAGGAGAGTTAGTATAGCTGTGACATCACGAATTAGCACGAGAATAGATGGTGTCCCACATATGGGTCTACAGTTAACAGAATGACTAAACCACATTAAAGAAAAAAGCTAATATGCAAGAAATTAAAACTATATTTGATGTGCCATTTGTTCTCCACAGATGTAGCTATCCCATTATTAATTCTTTGTGTTCTTTCCCAGTTAGAAAAAGCAAAAACCTCTCCCTTTGCACTTCCGTTTGCAATAACATTGGTTATATCACATATACTGTGGGGACAGTCCCATACATTCCAAAGGAAAGGAACATCTGGCGGCAATGATAGTCAATTAAAACTTAAATATAATTCTGCATCACACAATATCTAAAAATTTTGTGTGGGTGTAAAAAAAAAAAAATAACAAAAGCGTATTACAGTCTGTTTCTTTCCAGCGGTTTATATTTTAAGTGGTGTTTAGCGGCTGAGTTCTAATTGCTATTCAGGGCAAATATAAGGAGATATGTTTCAGTTTCTTTTTTTTGTGCTGTTCAGAGCAAGCGTTTAACGCAAAATGCTTCAGATTTGTAATTGTTCTATTTGGCGTTTTGACATGAAAATCAGCAACATTCATTTTAATCTGTTTTTCTCTCGACAGCCCCAGGAAGGGTATCTGATGGTACAGCAGTTCCAGTATTTAGGGTGGGCCGCTCATAGGGAAGTGCCAGCCTCCAAAAGATCTTTCCTGAAATTGATTTTGCAAGTTGAGAAATGGCAGAAGAATGTGATGAAGGGGAAGGTCGCACTATTATTCACTGCCTGTAAGTCACCCACTAAAAGGCATCGTTTGTTACAGTGTCAAACTTGCACTGCTAATGGATATTCGTATTGACCCATATTGTTTGTGCTGGTGTATCTTTAACAAGTTAATGTGTTCATTGATGTGCTACCAGTTGGGGCAATTGTCTACTTATTGTCATGACTGGCAACCCGAAGGGCCTCCGGATTAAAATTCCTAAAGCCGGGAACCGGGGAAAACAGCCAAATGCATAGGAGGTTCTGTTACCTTGCAGTTTCAAGGTGGAAGAAGTCCCAATTTAACAGGACACTCATCTATGTCCTGTACTTTTAAGCCAGTTCTTAATATAAAAAAATAGCACAAACAGTATATGAATCAACACAAGCCAATAAAAATATACAAGTAAGCAGGAAACTTCCCCAAAACATGCATGTTTTATGGATTTTTCATTAAATATTTATTGGGTCCTATTTTTTTCCCATGCAGTTGAAGAATGGAATACATGGAATATTACCGATATTGCTAAAAGCTCTTAAATTCGTAGCCTATATTATGTAATTTGTTTATCCTGTGTTAAATTTTCATTTTAAAGAAAAAAACCATTCAAGTCATGTTTCCTTTATTTATTGCAAATTGCAGATTGTGAATTTCTAAGCACGCTTATCTGCAATGTGATCATAATGTCGAAAAGTGAGATTTCTGTTAGCTGATGAAGAATTTGAGTTTTAGGAAAACACTTAAATACTGTACTATGGAAAAGAACAACATCCAGCCAGATAACACTAACTTTGTTGTGTGCCACAGACAGGTGTGCTCAAAAAAGTCACTCGAGCCTCCTTTAAAAATCATTAGATATGCACAGTAGCACACTAAGAGAATCATATCTCTACTATATTTGCACAGGTCTCCTGATTATATGCAGTTCAATATAATCGGTCAGTTTGTAACCCTTTTAGCATGGCAAAAGGGAAAGTAGGGTGTTAGGGCCATAGGAAAGTAGGCTAGAGCCAAAATGAAATCACGTCTGTAATCTATACAGTGATGGGACAACATCTTTATTTCACATTATCAAAGCTTTATCTTGTTTGTTTAACCAGATGATGGCTTGCAATGTTCAGCCAGGATGGCAAAGACCATTAATACGTTTTCATTTAAGTAGGAACCAGAATAATAACTTTAATATTTTATTCATTTTATTTTCTTCCTAGAAATGGTGGAGGACGAAGTGGAATGTTTTGCGCCATCAGTATTGTGTGTGAAATGATCAAACGGCAAAATGTGGTAGATGTTTTCCATGCTGTGAAAACCCTACGCAACAACAAGCCGAACATGGTTGAGACCCCAGTAAGTTATTTTATTTTTCTAGGTATTATCAAGAATACATTTGCAGTGGTTTCAATTTCACACTGTTCTCCAAACATGAAAACCATAGATGCACAAATACTAAGTGTGCCGGAAGCCCCTAAACACACAGCAACATGAGCAGCAACCACTACCTGCTGCCTTGCATGCTCTTATAGTGACATTAGGGGGGGACGCGGGCTCACTCATCTCTCTCCCCGCAGGGCCTAGAGCAACTACTCCTTAACCCCAAACCTGTTCACCCAGCTGCAAGACTTTATTTGCTGCTGCCACCACAGTGTTCTGTTTAAGGTCTTTAAAAGTACCTAAGAGGCATCGGTAACCCCTGAAAAACCCAATTTGTGCAAAAAATAAAACTTCCCAAGTTAGAAAAATGGTAACATGATACTTCTGGCTATCCCTGAATTGTTATACATCAAGCTGGTAATGGTGTGTCCATGGTAATAATTGGATGCCTGTGATTATGTGTAATCCTACTACTAAATTTCAAAAACTGTTGCTTAATATGGTGGTTGAGGCAGAGAGTGACTAGAGACATTGCTGATTTTGTTAAAATTCCATTTCCTGTTACCCCCAAGGTGTTTCTTGTTGTCTTGCCATCACCCCCCACACACACACACACACACACACTCTGTGACTAGAGACATTGCTGATTTTGTTTAAATTCCATTTCCTGTTACCCCCAAGGTGTTCCTTGTTGTCTTGCCATCACCCCCCACACACACACACACACACACTCTTTCCCCCTTTTGGGACAATGGGACAACGTGTTCTTGGATGCAATGGAGGAGACGTTAATCAACATATCATTCCAGGAAAAGGTTAAGCATCTATGTCAGAAAGAGGTGGTAGCCTAAAACGTGCTTTGTTTTATAAAGCATTTTTTTTATACTTACCGTATTTCCCCATGTATAAGACACATTTTTTTAGAAAAATTAGGGGTCTTATACAGTGGTGATAGATTTTTTTTTATTTTGATTTTTTTAACTAAAAAGGGGACCTGCTGCTTACCTTGATCCGCCGCAGCTGCACAGGAACCCAGTGGAGTCATGTGAATGCACATTGCATCACATGACTCCGCTCAATTCCTGTTCCTGTTCGAGCAAGGCAGAGGGGAAACAGCAGCCCCCACGGAAGTCGGCGAGCGGCAGCAGAAGATCTGCAGTTCAGGTGGGGGAGAATGTATGTATGTATATGTGTGTGTCTGTGCTAGCATGGATCCGTGTGTAGGGTGAACAGGGAGGCTGAAAGTAGCCAGTACAATAATATGTAATATGTAATGTTTTTTTTTATTTCGGCCCCCAAAAATAGGGGTGTGTCTTATACAAGGGAGTGTCTTGTACAAGGGAGTGTCTTATACAAGGGAGTGTCTTATACTTGGGGAAATACGGTATATATTTGTGAGGAATATTTAGTATTTACCCTATTATAATAACCATAATTATAAATAGAAAAATATAATTAAATGTATATATTTCCAAAAAGTTATATTTATGTACTTATGTGATATTAAGAGTTAAGACAGGACCCCTCCAGAAACAAATACATTCATAGGGTAGAATTTCCATGATGATATGTTGTTGCTTAGGTTGTGTTTTGTAATTTGTTTCTTATCCTAATTTCTTTTGTTACTTAATTTGAGTGATTTTGAACATGATTGTATTCTCCTCCCTACTTGGGTGTATACTAGTTTTATATTGGTGAATTGGAACATTGAAACACACACCTGGACTGGCGTAATTACCTACCACGTGTATGCGTAAATAAAACAGTTGCCAGCTACTGTTTTTGTATCTATATATACTGGACTTCTGTCAGGGAGCAATTTTATATTATTTGAAATTTCAGTAAATAAACACTTTTACAGATTTATCCAGTGGAGCTTTGTTTACCTTTGATCTTTGTATTGATCGCTAATTGCGAGCTCCTGGACATTCCCTTCAAACACCCTGAGGTTTTGGATTGATCACTTTGTACTATGTACAAAGATCCACCGTAGGAGTTTTTTTTTGGCTTCCTTATTTATACCCCCCACTGCTAACATGCTTATTTTTCTTTGCCTGACTTTCAGATATTAATTAGATGTATGTTTAATGCTTTGCATCGACACAGAATTTTTCTTATTTTGGTTATGTTGAATGTTCATGGCCCGTATTCCAAAAGCATGAATACACTGTTATGATCTAGTTTAATGCCTATAGGTTATTAGCTATAAATTCATTTTTTTGAGGATGGTTGGATTGCACACACTGTTTAAAGACTTTACATTCATGGATGGCTTTAGAAACCCCTGTCCTAAGATGAGAGAAATTGTCATCTTGCTAATTTCCGTAAGAACAAGCAGATATGTGTCATGGTATAGTTTCAGAAACCCCACTAAGCCCCCACCCTTCACTCTTCCTCCAGTTGTTTGGGAGCCTAAATGTCAAATTACACAATTTTTTAAACCACATATTTCCTCCTCTGTGATTGAGGTTAGGGGGTTTTCTGCTATATTCTCTACACTTTAATCTGTTTTCATTTAATTTTCATATAAAAACCAAACCTTTTAGGACATAAAATGTATTATAATTTGCATAAACTATAAAGGCTGGGCTAATCAAATGTATACTTTGCATTGTATGTTTATAGAAAATGAATATATATAATGCCTTGTTTGATGCTATAATGTATTTTGCATTTTACAAAATTAAGACTTTTTTTCCCTTAATTACAGGAACAATACCGTTTCTGCTATGACGTTTCCCTGGAATACCTTGAGTCGTCATAGTCTGAGGTGCCAGTTGATGTGTCCATTAAGAGCCCTGTCAATAGCTCCGTGCAAGCTCACTACAGCTATAAACAGGATGATTTTTACACAAGGGACCCTTTCATGTTTTAACAAAACAAAAAACATTATAAGATAAAAAAAAAACTAAAGTATTTTTCTTATCTGTATCTTCGTAAAAAGACTTAAGCTGTTTCTATGACTGTATACAGTATTGATGGATATAGTGCCACATGATTACACACATGGAAACCAGAGCTTGGGTCATCACCGCCTGATGAGGATTTGTATGTATTTGTATATGCAGCCATCTCCCAAGACCACATTTGAACCAATCTGTTGCATGTATCTCTATTTGAAATGTGGCAATTGCTCCTTTTTATTATTAATTTTTTTTAATAAAAAAATGTTTAAAAAATGGAATAATGGGATGCAGATTGCTAGTAAATGCATTCTCGATACATTTCAAATGTCTTTGATCTGTACCTGGGCTTTTTTTTGTACTTTTATGGCTGGTTCATATCCTATAATATTTTCAGAAAATCCCAAAACATAAGCCAAAGAATCAATTGTAAATATGTCAATATGGAGAAATCACACTCTATATTTATTGCTTATTTACATCCTCCCCCACAGCTAAAGAAATGTTTTGGTTTTATTTCTTGAGGTTTGCTGAAATAATCAATGGCTGTTTATTTTTGTATGTTCTGCAAAAGTCTAACAACTGTTTCCAGCGTTAGCCCACTGTTAAGAGGTGTTTTTATTGTACTCATGCTTGTGAACAAAGTTTCTGTAAATCTGTTTCAAAGATTACTTACTCTTTTAACTGCCAGGGGATAATAAACACCTTAAAGAGTGCTATACCCTTCCTCAGGAAGGGACAAAATATATAGCGGATTAAGTAACTGTCCTACTCTGGTTATCCAGATCTGTTCCTGCATTTAAAGGTTTAAGCACTGGGACTCAAACTTATTTTTTGTACTCACCACAAATATTCTAGTATATATGGATCAAATCATGCTGACTAACTTCACATGGACATACTGCTTACACACCTTACACAAACCCAGATGAAATCCCAGGTTGTTTTTAAGGAAACAGCGGCTGGTTGCTGCAAGGTGATTCAGGGGAAAGTTATCAATTGGTCAGCCCGTTGTAACATAATGTGTATATTGATGTTTACAGACTTTGTAAGCTTTGGCAAATCTACAAAACAGAATCAAATAAATAAATACCAGATTCCAGGTATGGATTGTCTTCTGATTGTTTGGGTAGATTTTTCTTTAATTTTCAATGTAGCTTGTCTGGTTGATACTTCAGTTTTGTTCTAATAATTCTCCATGTTAAAGTTAAAATGCAATGAAGTAAAAACGAGAGAGAAATTATTCAAACCAATGCGTGTTATTCTTCTTGCATATATTGATGAAAATTAGTTAAAGCTAAATCAACATATGATGAGAAGCATACATATGCGGATTAGCCATAACCTTATGACCACCTACATAATATTGTGTAGGTCCCCCTTTTGCCACCAGAACAGCCCTGTCCCGTCGATGCACTAGACCTCTGAAGGTGTGGTGTTTGGCACCAAGACGATGGCAGCAGGTCCTTTATGTCCTAAATAAAGGGGCCTCCATGGTCGGCGAGCGATACATTCTGGTGTTGTGTGTTCTCCAGGTGAGCAACACATGCACACCCGGACATCCACGTGATGTAAAAAAAAAGCCACCTTCTTCCATTGCTCAGTTGTCCCGTTCCAATGCTCATATGCCCATTATAGGCGCTTTCAGCAATGAACAGGGATCAGCATGGGCACCCTGACTGGTCTGCGGCTACACAGCATACATACAAACAAACTGTAATGCAATGTGTGTTCTGGCACCTTTCTATCAGAACCAGCATTAACTTTTTCAGCAATTTGAGCTACAGTAGCTCTTCTGTTGGATTTGACCACACAGGCCAGTCTCCGGCCCCCATGTGTATCAATGAGCCTTGGCCTCTCATGACCATTCACCACTTTTCCTTTCTTGGACCAATTTTGATCATCCCACAAGAGCTGCGGTTTTAGAAATCCTCTGACCCCGTCGTCTAACCATCGAAATATGTTTTGCCTTGTCAGTCGCTCGATCCTTATGCTTCTGCATTTTTCCTGCTCCTAATACATCAACTTTTAGGACGCAATGTTCTTACTGCCTAATATATCCCACTGACAGGTTTAGGCTTACTGCCTAATATATCCCACTGACAGGTGCCATAATAACAATATTATCAGTGTTATTCACTTCCCCTGTCAGCGGTCATAATGTTATGGCTGATCTGTAAATGTATATAATTTATATTACTGCAGCATTGTACATTTAACCCCTTCAGTCCCCTATGGACGTACCGGTACGTCGAAAAAAATGTATGCCAAGAATTCCCTGTGGACGTATCGGTACGTCCAGCTCTTTTTGCAGCAGCAGGGACACATCCTGACAGCTGTCTGACCTGTTTGTAACAGCTTCCGGCATGAAAGCTGGAAAGCTGTTACATTTTAAACTGCGCAATCGGGCACTCCCTTCCGGGTTTCGTCACTGCTGAAACGAAAAGTTCATATCCTGACCTCTGATGAGGCACAGATGCTGCAATCTCTATGCACATCTGTGTGGACCTGCATAGTGATCACACTGTGATCGGTGCAGGGGGATCGCGGGGAGGAGAGCGAGAAACCATGTCTGAACCGATACAGCGCAAAAATGGCAAAATTGCTCTGGGGCGTGAGGCACCAAAAACCCCTGGGATTGAAGCGGTTACATTGGATAGCATACTGTGAAACATTAGGTAAAAACATACTATCAATAATTGCAGCATGCTAAAACTGCAAAAGTGATTGCAGTTAATGTGTGAAGATCACTTGGGTGCATCAAGAAATTTTTTTTTTAATATATAAAAAGAGTTTTTGCCCCTAGCGCACAACATCTACCCAGTATAACCCTCCTGCCCCCGTTCACAACCCAAACCCTTTAAGCCATAAGCATAAAAATTCCACAAAAAATTTACACCTTATAGAATGTTCCCTATAAGTGCTGGGAAACTATGGAAAATCTATATAAATTAGGTATTTCTGAAATCAGGACACCTGAATTGATAAACTTGGAGGGGATTTCACTTTACCTAATTTTATGTGGATTTAGAGGGAAAATGTTTTAAAAAATTAGGTGTTTTTTTCAAATTTTTGCTAGTTTTTACTAAATTTCTCATCAAATTTTCAGCTAATCATCCAACTATGGTATTAAAAGAAAGCTCTATCTCTCCTTAAAAAAACAATGTATAGGTTACATATACATGGGTACACTATTCGCAGGAAAAGAGAATAATCGCTGAACCGATACAGCGCAAAAATGGCAAAATTGCTCTGGGGCGTGAGGCACCAAAAACCCCTGGGATTGAAGCGGTTACATTGGATAGCATACTGTGAAACATTAGGTAAAAACATACTATCAATAATTGCAGCATGCTAAAACTGCAAAAGTGATTGCAGTTAATGTGTGAAGATCACTTGGGTGCATCAGGTAGGTTCCTGCTGATTGTGTTACCCCATTGGCTGCTACAGCAATGAAACGTTTTACTCTCTGCACCAGAAATACTTTTGTGTGTGTGTGTGTATCCATGTATCCATTACCCACACAATATGTTTAATTGAATGGAATTTTCAAGATGTTAAACTTGTCGTATCAAACTGTTGTGAGCCGTTATGTGGGATCCCTGAAACCTCACTATAATTAAAGGCCTAGTTTTGTTTCCTATGCCCTTACTAACAGGATTGTTGTAAGTACTCTAATGCATTCAAATATGTACTCTTAACCTAACTATTAAAATACTCACAAGTGAGTGATGATTGACACATCCTTTGGAAGGACAATATATTTTTCGTTTAATAAAATTAATTACTGTGGAAACCAGGTAATGATTGAATTTAAGACTTAAGCATGATGATTACCCTTCTAGTTTAATAATTGTTCTACCAAGCTACCAATCATTGTTCCAATGTCATGGCAAGCAGGATAATTACACATGTAATTACCCTCTTCTTGATCTTTGATGGTTGTTATGGTCATTACAAAATCAATTTAATGAAGATCACTGTTACTTGGATCATTACCAAGATATAGGACCACAGGTTACACAACTTTCTAACTAAACACTAATATTGTTCATCAAGATGGTTAACTTAGTCATATGCCTAAAGCATGGCAAACATTTGAAAATGTGTATGTGATACAAAATACTGGCAATAATCAAATTTATTTTATTTCCACTTGGTTTCTAATGACTGTGATGGGTGGGTTTGTGATTAGGCCAACTTAAACAGGAACACAACCATTTACAAATAGTTGGCCTGCAGTTGAGTTGCCCTCAACCGGTGGTCAAGATTTATTAACTTGCCTGTTCCTTAATAGGTCAAAGCCCTTTTTCAACTTGACAGCCAGCTCAGATCACATCAGATTTCTGCTAATAGGCTTTTTGCTATTCTTTGTATTGCTCACTGGGGGTTGATATTTGAGTCAGTTGTATCTGTGTTGAGCTGCCCTGACCACTCTCCTGACAACCTCACAAGACCTGTTCACTTTTGGGAATATATCCTTGATAATTCTAGTCTTACTGTGCTTAAAAACCACTATTAATAAGGCTATGTCCTTGGTCATTCCTACTTGTTATCAGACCTATATGGCTCTGTGTTATCTACTTATAATAATAATTTAAAAAGACTGATCTCCTTTTCCTGGAACACGTTTTGTGAAGGCTATGTGTGCGCTGGGATATCAGTGAGAACTGTTCAGTGTTCTCAGAACCACAAGATTAGTGGTAACAATGTACGCTATCAATAAAAGAAATATCAGCTGTGGTTTCCCATGCATTTGCACAACTTAGTCACATAAATACTTGTGATGGCCACTGGTCAAGCAAGAGGTTCAAACAGAAATTGTGTTTAAAGAACTTCAATGCTTGTACACCACAACTGGAATGATTTTATTTTAACAGGGCCTTAGTTAACTGCTATTTGTGGCAACCTAACAGATACAATTATCTTACTTCAAACACCACCTCCCTAATTTTATTTTGTAGTCTACTAACACACAACTATATTTATATTCATACAAAGATGAATTGGACGTTGAGAGTCTCCTGTTGTATTGTTCATTGTCACCAAAGATCTGTAAATTTAGTTCCTGGTCGTCCTACGGCAGCACAGTATGGGTTAAGTTCCGTTCCTAGGAACAAGGCAGAAGATCAAATTAGCATAATTAATGAGGAATCTATTTAAGGCCCCAAGAACAGACATACACTGAGTCCTTTTTTTTTTTTCTCAAGGTGAAGAGTTTATCTGGAAAGAGCAGCAGTGTTATCTATGGACTGATTAACCCTCTACAAGTGTGCAGTTTCCCACCTATTTGGGTTATCTACGTTGCCCCATATGCTCCCTTTGGCGTGCTTTTTTTCCCAACATACAGTGGCAGTACGATGGGTAATGTTCTTTTCTAGGGACAAGATGAATCTAAAGACAAAAAACAATTAGGTGCCCCGGAACCCCTCCTCCTTACCCATAAAAACCGGGGCTGAACCGGAGGTAGACAGTTTCTTTTCTTGTCCCTTTCAGGGACGGACAGGTGGATCGTCGGTCCGGACAGGAGTTCGGCATCTTTTTCGGCTGGTGAGGCGCGCGGGTTGCTGCCTGTGGGTCTTCGTTGCCTCCGATTGCTCCCCGGGTGGTGAGCAGAGTGAGGTCTTCCCTCCGTAGCGGTCCGCGTTACGGAGGATGTAACGGTTTCTTCCTTTCTGCACAAGGAAGTGGGAGCATGCGCAGTTTGGTGGAACGCACGCCCGGGTGTCGTTGCGTTCCACTGAAGATCCGATCGCGCTACTGAGCATGTGCGAATCGGATCTTCCGGAGGGCGGCAATTTCAAAATTGCTTTTAAGCGCTTTGCCTGTCTGACTGCTGGAGCTTTCGTCAGTACAGTGCAGCCGTGTCACCAGCCCCCCCACACGGTTCAGAGGAGGTTAGGGTAAGATATTTTCTTTATCTTGACTCTTTCCTTTCCTCTTCCCTCCTTAAAAAAAAAAATATACATTTTCTTTTCATCAGATGTCTAGTCCGTTACCATCGGAGAATCCGGATAAGGATAAAAGATCTGCTTCCGCTCCCAAAAAGGCCACTTCCAAAGCTAAGCATTTTGTCATGTGCTGAATGTGCTACTCCACTACCTGATGGCTGCAGGAAAAAAGTGTGTAACGCCTGCTCTGCTGAACAGCTTGCTTTTGAGAAGCGCAAAGACCTTCAATCTTTCCTTGGGTGGTTCCAGGAAAATTTGGCGCAAACTTTTGAGGCATTTCAGTTTTCGGCGGCTCAATCTCACGAGAAAGTAAAGTCAGATTCCACGCACAAGCGCAAGAGATCCAGGTCTTCTTCTCATTCAGACCTTTCCTCGGGTGAGGTCTCCCGGTCCTCTACTTCATCAAGTGATAGTTCGGAGGAAGAGATGGTTTTCCCCTCCCAGGATCTAAGTAAGTTCACCAAGGAGGTGAATCGTATGCTCCTAGTAGGTGATGGGGGGAAGGTTAAAGGTTTTCCTGTACTCCCTAAAGTGGATGGCCTTATCGCCAGGGAATGGAAGCACCCTGAAAAAAGAGCCTTCATTTCTAAACGCTTTAAGCAGTTGTTCAGGCTTCAGGGGGAATATTCCTGGGAGGATCCCCCCAAAGTGGACGTATAAGTGGCCCAGCTCTCCAAAAAGACTACTCTCCCTATCGGGGAGGTGTCTGGGCTCAAAGACCCTATGGACAGGAGAGCGGAGACTTCATGCAGGCGGGTGTTCCAGGTGGCAGGAGCTCAATGTAAGGTGGCGGTGTCTAGTGCTGCAGTGGCTAGGGCCCAGCACATGTGGCTTCAACTTTTACAAGATCGTCTCGCGGATGATGCTGATTCTGAGATTAATAGACTGTTGAAAAATGTAAAGCTTTCCAACGATTTTTTTGTGGATTCAGCTCAGGAATCCCTTAAGCTCTCAGCCAAGAACATGGCCTTGTCGTCTGTGTCACGCAGAGCCCTTTGGTTACGTTCCTGGACGGCGGATTCCGCTTCTAAATCTGCGCTTTGTGACTTACCTTTAGAAAGTAAGAAGTTGTTTGGTGCTCCGTTGGAAGATCTTATTAAGCAGATTTCGGATACGAAA
>VKOC01015867.1:0-16201 GCA_009364415.1 Spea multiplicata | reverse complement strand
ATTCTGGTCAATAAAATTTAAGAAATGGGTTGCTATGGTAATTGCAAAAAAAAAAGATTTTACACGAAACTGCTTTGTATTCATAACCCTGATTATCGTTCTAAATAATTGCTACTCTGATGTGTTACTGATTAAAAAATTCTACTTTTCTTTGTTCTAAACACAAAAAACACCGTTCTCCATGACAATGAAAATAAAAAAGTACCCGGAGCGAGCGCTGAATATCGTATTTTCCGTGCGTAACTGCAATACTCCGCCAATGAAATAGTGATTACTTTAAATGTGTTTAGGGACGAGGCGTTCTTTCTACCCACGGGATATAAATTGATGTCGGAGCAATAACACGAATTGCTGTTATTAAAACACTTCCAGGTAATCGGCGCTCCGGACCCCATCCCGTTAGGTCTCCTAATTTACACACTCAGTGCACCGATACGGACATAAAGGGGCTGGAAAAAGTGTAACGGGCGAAGGATCTAATTACTCAATTATTCAGTGCAAATTAAAACTTCCAGTTTCGTGAATGGAAAAGGTTTTTTTATATCTATGTTTGAACTATGTTATATATCAATGCTACATTATTATTATTTGTATTTTATTATTACTATTATTGTATATTACTTGTTATTATTATTGCATTATTATTATATTTTATTATCATTTGCATTATTTTATTATATTATTATTATATTTATTACAATTAATTATTTTTTATTTATTATAATTATTATTATTTATTATAATTTATTCATTTATTATTATTATTATCTAAGGGGCTGGGAAATAATAATAAAAAAACCCTAGTGGACTGACGCAAGTCTTATCTGTTTTAATTTTAAGGGATGTGAAAAGGCAGCGTAGTTTGCATTAAAGCTTTTGCTACATACATATTTTATACATAATGGGTGAAAACAAACCATTTTTGAAGTTGACATCACTGACGTTGACTATAACAACAGAGAGGAAGTAGAAATAGGCCATCACATACTGTGCTATGACATCACACACTGCTTCCTCTACCAATTGCGAGATGCCCCTAATGTGCATGAATATGAGATGTGGCGGGTGGGAGATCAGTAGTTACGTGCGGATATGTATACGCTCCTGCGCATGCTAGGCTTCGACAGTTTTTCTGATAAAAGTGGGAATTTTCTGTAGGAAGCGGAATGCCGTACCTCGTTGCTTTCATGAATGTTATGGTCAATCATTTGAAGCAGAAACCACATTAAATTCCTTAGAATAAACGTAGTAATAAGGTTCCAATGGATGATATTCCGAAGGCATCTTATGCTCCTAGAATAAATAGAAAGCAGAAAAGCAAATTATTATTTTTCCATATATATATATATATATATATTTTTTTTTTTCTTTTTTTATCAAGAAATGTACAAATTGGTAAAAATGTTTGCAGTTTTCTTTTGTAATGGCTACCCGTGTTAATCACAATCTCTATATAAGAAATGATTCCTATCGGTACATTCCAAGCAAAATAATTATATAAAAAGTAACAATAATTGATAAATTTTTCATCTGGTGCTAATCAGGAGCTTCGACGTGTAGATCTGCTTTGGAGGTTATATATTCGAGCTCATAGTAACACTTGAGATAAGGCGTGATTGAGGACTGATATATTAGGAGAGAAACTCCAGGATTCCATGAACTGATACAAGTTTAGTAAACACCGATTCCAAAGTGATGGTGGTACATACGTGGAACAGCCTCCCAGCAGAAGTGATAGAGGGTAATACAGTGAGGGAATGTAAACGTGCATGGGATAGACATACGGCTCCTGAATCTAAGACGAGACCAACGACTGATTAAGGTTTGAGTCTTTACAGCAGGAGAAACGGGCGACTAGACGGGGGCCGGATGGGGGCCGATCTGCCGGCAGATTCTATGTTTTAATGATTCTCCTGCATGCCCTGTATAACCTTGAATCAGAAACGTGACGATTAAGAAACCTTCTTACATTAATTATACATTATCCAGGGCCAGTGCAGGAGAACTTTTCTGAGTAAGTGAAGTCGGGGAGTCAAAGTGTGTCACCGCCAGAGCCTTACTTCAGTGAATAAACTACCCTCGATTCTTGATCGCACTGGGTCATATTCATGGTGCCAGCTGCTCAATGCTGAGCTATAAACAGGAACATTTACGTTTTTTTTTCATGACAATTGCCCGAAATTTAGACAGTTTGAGCCACAAACGCTCTTTATAAACGATCGCCTTCTAAAGAAACAATGTTTTCCGCCATTGAATACAATTATTAACCATAGCGACAACGTTCCATGTGAATCAGAATATTGTTGTTCTTTGTCTATCTACGATTAATTATCATTCACGGCCTCGGTGAGCATCCGACGTCCGCACGCAGAAGAACATCTTCCTCAGAAGTGAGACGTTTCTCAGAAGCATCTCGTAATTCCTTGATTCACTTCGTCCTTCGCGCCGGCCGGCGTTACGTCGAACGGAAGATTCTCTTTTCGAGATGTTTACGGCTATTGACTAGAAATATATAAATAAACAGAGCCCTTTGTTTTCGATGTGACTACCTTCCAGAAAATCAATCGCGTCCGCTGGTCCTAAGAATTCTCTCTGCCCGCCGTGTGTGTGTGGGGGGGGATTCTATCTATAACTGACATTTCTGGCTTCGTTGCGTCACGTAGAAAAATCAAGAGACAAAAACGCTGTAAAAGTTCTAACGGTGCTTTGGGAATGCTTTCTGGTCCGTGTTAGCGGGGGGGGGGGAATTACAAAGGGATTGGGTTCAGGGTTAGGTAGGGGTTAATAAATAAAATAAATAAATAACCCTAAAAAGAATGTGAAAACAGAGAATAAATGAAAATGATATAAAAATATGGGTTAGTTTGGGGGCAGTCACACAGGGCCAGCTTTGCCCCCAAACAGTTTGTCAGTGCCAAGTTTGTCCCTAAACTGTTTGCATGTGCCATCCTAGCCCCCAAACTGCTTGCCCGTGCCATCTTTGTCCCCAAACAGCTTGCCTGTGCCATCTTAGTCCCCAACTTGTCTGTGCCATCCTAGCCCCCAAACTGCTTGCCTGTGCCATCCTAGCCTCCATTAGCTTGCCTGTGTCTCTCTCCATCAATGCAGACTGATCCAGCATGCAGGAGGGAGAGTTTGAGAGATCATCCAGTTGGGTGGGCTCTACACTCTCCATGCCGCTAACCCGCGGCGAGCAGCTTTTAAAGGAGCAGTCACAGGGGATTCCCTTCTAGAGTGGCGGGCTTGGACCCAGTTGCGACCCCAGCAAAAGAGGAATTCCTCCAGTATCCATTGAAAACCTCTGCAGATAATCTCTTTGCCGGCATAGCGGTTGATTTCATGGAATACAAAGAGTATCAACAAGTATAATAATAATCAAAGCATCGACTTACCTCAAACACAAGAAAAGTAAGAAGGCGATGATAAGCGCGAGTACCGATATGCAGTGCCCCAGGTAGTTGATAATAAGTGCAATCTTGTAATGCAATGCATACTTCCTCTAAAGACAAGCGGATAACACGATTATCTTAATACCATTCTGCAATAACATTACAGAACATTTAATTTGTTTAGGAAACCGTAATGATCTTCCTACGCCGGGCATAATCTGATAATAACTGCCCCGTTATGTTATTTTGGTTACAGTAGAAAACTGACCACGCATTGGAGCATCTTAATCAGAAACGTAAAGGCAGGAAAGCCTGGAGGAAAGGTGGAACAGCCTCCCAGCAGAAGTGGTAGGGGGTAATACAGTGAGGGGATTAAACACGCCAGTGGGGATACGAACATACGGCTCCCTGAATCTAGACGAACCTACGACTGCATATAAGGTTCGAGGTCTTCACAGCACACGGAGAAACCAGCAGACTGACGGGGCCGGATGGGGCCGATCTGCCGGCAGATTCTGTGTTTTTATATTTATTCTGATCTACCTTTTAATTTGCATTCGCAGCTCCGAGAAACGCTCAGAAATGCTCCAATCCTCTTGAAACATGAATCGCTTCGTGTTTAATTAGAAGGGAAATTAAGTTATTTGAAAATAAATGTCAAAAGGATCAACAGAGAAAGTCCCGGATAACGCGACGAATTCACCTGCTTAATAACTCGAGACATGATAATTCCTTTAAGTGCCAGGAAGGCGAGCTGCGGGGAGTGCGGCTGATTAACGAGGCTCCGGGGCAAATGGTTGGCCAATTTCAAATTAGGATCGGGATTAACTTGGAGTAGAATTACACAAAATGCTTTGAATTAGATTCCGGGTAAAGGTTTGAATGTTTTTTTTATGTTAAAAGAAAAAATTACTTGAACTTTGTTTTGATTTTTTTTTATGGTAGGGAGGGTGCTTTTTTTAAAAAAGAGGTGTGAAATTTGAGGTTTCAGTAAAGAAGCACATAGAGTTTTTAACATCTTTAAGGAAATTTACGTAGAGAACTGAAAATTCCAGTGTCTTTTGAGCCTAAAGGTCCCTGCTTAAATCCCACTTTATAAACCAAACTCCTCATTCCTCCTCTGATGCCCCTCTCTTCTCCACCAATGCCTCTCTCTCCTTCACTGATGCTCCTCTCTCCTCCACGATGCTCCTCTCTCCTCCACTGATGCCCCTCTCCACTTCACTAAAGCCCTCTCTTCTCCACTGATGCCCTATGCTCCTCACGATGCCCCTCTCTCCACCACTGATGCCCCTCTTTTCTAGGACCTCAGAATGTTAGCTGGATACGAGCAGTCGACACTCAAATCCTCCGGGTCGCGGGAACTGCGTCCTGACATCACTCCCAGCCCATTTCCCCCTTTAATGGGGGTGTGCCCACGACATTAGCAGGAATGCCCACTGACATCAGCGGGACCGCCCACCAATATCAGTGGGACCACCCACTAACGTCAGCTGGTAGACCTGGTCACGTCCCGCAAGGGTGGGCTTCGGGTAGCCGGAGCCCAAAAGTTCCCAGGTATGGATACGAGGGAATCCCAGAGCTCTAGAGACTCAATTTATTTATTTATATATCAAAACTGGATTTTTGAACTCATTTTTGATTTTATATTCTTTCTTCACATTCTTATTTATAATTTTTGAAACTGTGCCGATTCCGATGTGTCAGAGAAAAAGATAAAAGGGGATTCACTCAAAATAAAACATTATTTGAGTTTTTTAATGTCATTTACCCAAATATATTATAATTCAGAATTTATTTTATAGAATATATATATGGAAAATAACAGATAATATTTCAAGACGCAGAAGGACACATCCAACTCTAGGATAACATAATATATATATATATACTATATATAACAATAAAACACACAATTATAATACAATTATATCTACAAGATATCATACTGTGTGGTATACAATCAAATAAAAAATACACTAAATATATTAAAAGCAAATATGAAAATATTAAAAAATATGATGTAAAGAAAGCAAAGATTTAGAAGAACCCGGGGGGGGGAGTGTTACTAAAACAAATGCCGTTCGATGAGTAAGGTCGAACTTGATGGAATTTGCCTTTTTTTAACCTACATCACTATGTTCCAAAAACTAATAAAATAATAAGACGATTGGCAAACCTTATTATCCAGGATGGGCACACACTGGGAGTAATTCATCCAGGACGCCCAGGTTCCGTTCTCAAAACACTCTCTGTAAACGCTCCCTGTAATGACAAAAAGACGCAGGAAACTCAGTAACATTGTGAGTCCTAAAATATGCATTATTTTACCCAGCAGGAGACAAAAAAATGTCCTCCCAAGTCCTTCCGTTCCCCTCTCTGCACCGGTTCTAACTGATTAAAGCCGCCAATAACTGGCAGGAAAATTATATTTAAAATCTCCTTACTCCCTTTTTGTTTTGCCCCTTGTTACCGGGTTCTTATTGGGTTTTTTAGAGGGTATTGTTCTTTTTCATGTATATTTTTTGCCCAAAAAGGAAGAAAAAAAAATCTTTGATGATCTCCTGAGCAGTCAGAATAATCTCAGGATGGTTCTTTTAAATTATTAGTACCCGTGAATAATAATTGCCGAGTTGGACCCGGAGTCTCTGGGTGAAGAGCTGCTTCCCCGGGACTCCAGGTCAGTTTCTTCTTTCTTCAAGCGTTTTTGGCCACACCCACTCTCCGTCCTACTCCCTGCCCACTTACGGCTAGCCCCGCCCCTATGTACAGCTGGCTCTGCCTCATGTATGGGTACTCCTGCCCCCTCATGCTGCCAATGAGGATAGCTTCTGGTAGCCAATGGCATGCTCATGGACATGGCAATATGTTACGTCATCACAGGTCTCCGTAGTCCCATGGCCAACAGTATGCAGTGAGTGCATTGGGTATGGGCCCCCTTGGACATCCCTTTTATATGTTGCTGATGTTATAATGCTGTATAATTGTTGCATATTCCACCCAAATATATATATACATAAAAGAACAAAAGCCAAAATTTGTAACTTCTTGCCATAAAAGTATCGATTACCCAGCTACCCCCCCGGCTTTTTTTTTTCTTGCTACTTTGTTTCTCTTCATAACCTAATAAAAGTTATATTTTATAATTTCGCTTCACATTCTACACAAAGAAACTATTGCGAAAATAAGCAAGGCACTTGTTACAGGGGCGAGGTATATGCTGTGCGATGTATAAATAAATATCACATGGCCGCAAATCACAACATGCGCGATATGCTTCATAAAAAGCCAGCAGGCGGCCCAGCTGTCCCACTTTCCCGCTCATCAGAACACGGAAGACCCCTTTAACTTTTCCCCGACACCAGTGATCGGGTTTATGATACAACAGGGAGTCCGACACAATCATTTCTATTGAATTTAATTATGGGGTAAACCTATCGATATTTCTAGATGAGAAGAAACGCAACGAGTGACGAAAAGAAAACAACGAGAAAAACACAACGGATCCGGTAAATTCTGTAATAAGTGGAACGCAAAACCTACGTTAACAATGTGATTTGCTAAAGATACATCATTTAATAGAAAGGCTGAAAATAAGAAAAATACATTATTAATACACTGAAAAAAAGGACCAAGGGCTGCTCATGACAAACAAATTGCGCATAAAAAATGAAAGTATTGATATTGCGGGTAATTATGATTAAGGATAAGACGGTTCTATAAAACCCTGAGATCTCAGATCTCTTCAATGCATGGCAGGTCTGGAAAAGGGGTTAATTTTTATTATATTTTGTATTTTTATTATTGTTTTTTATTTTTATTATTATATTGCGTGTAGTTAGCGGGGAATTAATGAGATTTCGGTTAGGGCTAGGTAGGGGGTAAAAAAAAGAAACATAAAAATTTTGGAAAACTTAAAATAAATATAAAATATAAAGGAATACGGGGTAATTTTCAAATCGGGGCAAGTTAACAAACATATCTTATAATTTATGAATGGTAAAATTGTGAATAAATGAATTTTATAAAAATCACATTTTTAGCAATTTTATTCATACAAAAATAGTGTCATATATTTGAATCTGATTAAAGCCCTACTTGCTCAGGAAAAAAATGGAAATAATGGTTGGAAAAACTTCGACGGGAATGCCCACTGACGTCAATGGGTAGGCCTGGCGGCATTCCGCAAGGGGGGGCTCCAAGTAGCCCCAAGGGGGGGCTCCAGGTAGCCAGGTATGCTGAGGGATCATGGGAAATGATGGCGTATTCGGATTCATACCTAGGCTGCCTTTGGTGTCAGAGCTGGAAATAGAAATCTAAATAATAAAATCAAACATTAACCCTTTTAATGACAAAGCTGTACATGTACGGCTCAGAATGCATTGTTTTCAATGGGTTTAGGGACCGCCCATTGTCCTTAAGGGGTTAAAAATAGTTTTCCGTATCGACTATGGTTTCGTCTGAGATTTAACTTTCACTTTAGTTTTTTCATTTGTGTTGATTTTTCCGCACTTACAATTTTCAATTCCTGGGGCAAATGTGATTAACGTCCTAATTTAGTTCTCTGATGAGAAAACGGAGCCCTTAATATCTCACCAAAGCAAATATTATTTCAATAGCTGTCGTTGGAAATAATTTAGATTTAACGGCCAGAACAAAAGAGCGTAAAAGAGTGCAGTTTTCTCTAAATTATCCACTTTAAATAAAAATAAAATGGCATTTTCGTTTTCCAATTTAACTGAATAATTATAATATCGTTTTTAGTCAGATTTCCCATAAATTGTTAAAAAACAGGATTTTTGTTGTTATTTGGGTATTTTTATTTATTTATATAGTTTGGAATTTCCCATTTTAGGCTACCAGGAGCTCTCTGTTGTTGTTAGCCGGGTGTGGTTTTCTGGGTGAGGTGTGGACTAGGCATACAAATTAGGCGGTGCGGGAACCTGTCAATTAGCAATCTATGCTCAGATAGGCCGGAGTGCAGTACCCGGACAACAAAGCTCAAGAAATCTGACCTAAAAGTTCTGTAGAAAGTAAGTTAAAAAGCCAATGTAAGCACTGATAACATATTTACGTACACAGTCCAGCTAAGTCTATTCATTGTACACTTTAAAATTTTGAAAAAAACAGCAATATTTTTATTAGCAGTATTTTTTATTTTATCTAAATATTTACATTTTTTTTTTAAAAAAAATTAAATTTGATAAATCCTACACTTTTGTGTTTTCTCAACATAATTGAGAAAATGCACAATTTTTAAAGATAGCACACTCTGCTTATTTTCTTAGCAGTATTTTTTATTTTAATCTGAATATTTTTTTTAATTTTTTTTTGTAAAGCAAATAGGAAGTGTGAATAAGTCACAAAATGAAATTTAACTAGATGATGGAAGCCACATAGAAAAAAAAAAATAATATCCTTCCTAGTCATGATTATGTTCACATTAATATGAAATGTATGACAGTTTCTGGCAACAATCACGGAGCAGACAACAGCCGTTTATCACGAGATTCTAATGACGACTTTAAAATGCGATTACTCGCTGTCAGGTACTTCGAGTATCCAAAGCATCATAAATCTCAAGGATCAACTTAACTACCTTATATAAAAGAGAACGTCGCGATTTTCAAAGTTATCAACGTAAAAAGTTCCTCAACCACCGGAGGTTTTAAAGGAACATTACAACAAAATCAAAACACGTTTGAGTTGCGCCTGAAACACTGAGTGGCGCAATATTAGTTATAGTTATTTATATTAGACATTTATCTTCTTCTTCCTCGGAGCAACGGTCCAACAGTCACCCTGTGCCGAGACATTCAGCTATAAAAAAAACTATTTCTCTGGCTAATTATAATGCCCATAAAATGTCATCACATTAAACACCCATCACTCTTTCGTGAATCACAGGTTATTTTTTTTCACTATGGAAAATAAATCATTGCTTGATGTTCAAAAGCTTTTACTCAGAGGAGAGCTACGACCTCCAAGTCCAACTCAAAGACAGAATCAAAGTCATTTTTATCTCATCTCCTTTTCGTTTTATGCACACAGAATTAAAGAAGGTGCAAAGGTGTCATCCAGGAACGTACCTAGAGCATGTGCCCCCCAGGGTGGATCCTGTTTTTGGCAGCCCCCCACTTTAAAATGTAAAAGCACCCTCACTCTCACTCATGCTCTCTCACACTCTCACTCTCTCACTCACCCACTCACTCTTACTCATGCTCTCTCACACTCTGTCTCTTTCATGCTCTCACACACTCTCTCAATGTCTCCGTACTTTCTCCACCGACTGATTCAGTGTCCCTGCCTCCTTTCCTGCACTTTTTCTGTTGTCTCTTCTTCTCCTTTCTTCTTTCTTCATTGGCTTCTCCCCTGTATCAGCTTCACTGACCAGACCTCATAGATCGCTTCCTCAAGGGCGGGGCTCCCGCACACACACACCCTCTCTCTCGATTGGAGGAATGAGGGAGAGGCTGTCTACATGGTGCACGTTTGCGGAAGTACTCCTGGAGCCCTGGTAAACAGAGCTGATGGGAGAAGCGGAAGAAGAAAAAGGAGGCAAGAGAAGAAGTGAAGCTGAGGGAAAGGAGATGGGGACAGAGAAGGGGTTGGCAGAGAAGGTAGGGAGACATTGAGAGAGAAGGAATTTCCAGGAGACTTGGAACCTCTGTGGCCATCTGTGGCATCCCACTGATGAGTGGCACTCGGGAGGACCCCCACACACAAGAACCCCACTGGCTTCATTAACCTGTTAAAGTTACCTATAGCATCTCTCCTTTATCTTCCCCAACACTTACAAAGGCCACCTGAACCAATCAATAACCATCAGCAACTTACAGTAAGAGAGATAATCCTGAAAATCCTGAGAACAGGAAGTAAATATTTCTGCTCCCATGGGATTCACATAAAGTGGGATTCTAACATATTTGTTTTGTTTTTTTAATTTAATTATTTTCTATATATAGATCGGTAAACAGTAGGATTTGGGGGATAAAGGACAAATCAGCTTAAAATTAAATTATTCATTTAGTCTAACAAAATGCAAGACTCTTAGAATCTTTGCTTCCGGTCCCCACATGGTATACTCACTTAGTTGTATAATTAAAGGGATCCTCATCCTAGTATCAAGGGAAACTACTATGATTATATATTCTAAATATTGTGCGGCACAGGACATAATAGCTTATCATGCTAAAAATTTATATTTTTTTATTTTATTGTCTGCTTCCTCTCTTTCCTAAAAACTAAAACTCTGATCCTCAGCCTGACGCGCGCTCAAGAATCATCCTTTGTTTCCAATCTAATACACGCTTTCATCTGCTGGATATTGACAGTGTTATCAGAATCAAAAACACGCTTCGGCTGTCATGTTCAGTGCTAATCTAAAAAAACAACGTGTTAAAAAGCAGAAGCATCACTTACTATGGAAATATATCTGGTAGTCGGGCTAAATTAGATGCTGTCGGCTCTGTGCGGCGCTTTTTTGCATTTGTGCTTTAAAGGGACAGTTGACGGCCCCTGTCCATTGACTACATTCAACTTGAGTGAGAGAAACAAGATAAAACATTGGAAGAAATGCAACTTAACTGCACAATTATATTTTTTAGTAGCCACCGACTCAAGCATTGATCAAAATTCTGCTTCTTGAGCTCGGGGTAGGTCTCTGGAAATGGGTAAATCTCATTAACTGTTCCCATGGCAGCCCGTTGTTTGACTCTGATCCACCATAACTGGGAGCTTGTGGGTAACCGGAGCCTACTCTTGCGGGACGTTGCCAGAACTACCCACTGATGTTGGTGGTGCGGTCCCGCTGATGTCAGCGGGAGGTCCCACTTATGTCAATGGGGGTTCCGATTGACATCACAGGGGAATTGGACAGGGAGTGGGGAGTGTCAGGACCCTGCTCCCGCGACCCGGAGGGTTTGGGTGTTCTCGGGGCCTAACCCAGAGAGCTCCCAGGTATATTATCTGGTTCATATAAGTATTATAAAACACATTTTATAATCTCTCAGATATCTTCATTGGCAAAGTTACCGGCAACAAGAGAGGAATGGAACTTTGTTTTCTGATAACACGAGATAAGTGACGTTTTTTGGTACAAAGTGGTGGTAAATGCAGGCCGGGCTCTACAGAGAGAGGCGTTAGCAGTAGAAAGGGGTAGGTGGTTCTTTACAGATCTCTGGTGAGATCTCATCTGGAGTAATGGAGACTCCATCTCCAGAAAACCCAGAGATATTCTAAGGTGAGAGCAAAGAACTGCTCAACGAAAACACTAAACTATCTCAACATGGATGGCTTGGGTGGAAGACAAGAGAAGGCAAATGTGAAGCCTTCAAAGTATAGGTAGAAGGCTTTCCGGAACATAAGACAAGACCAAGCAAGATCTGAAGCTTTAATGGCAGGAAAAAGTGGGCAGAATAGAGGGGAAAAATAACAAACCTGTCCTTAAATTCTGATACCATGTGTATCAAGAGAAAGCATCAAAGAAACCCCACCAGGTGGAGGTTAGCGGGGCAACTTTATTATTTGTTTCGGATCTTTGTTGATACAGGAGACACGCCAACATACACAACAATGGTGCTAGAGCCCACGGCGTCGGAGACACGCTGTCACCCAACGTCGTCTCTGTTTGTTTGGAGGCATTGCTTGCTCTGCTTGCTCTTTCTGTGTCAATAAACATTCTAAAACAGAATTATAAGCTAATGTGTATTGATGCATTTCAGAGCGTTCCTGAGATCGTTGTCTAAACATTAGCTGTGCGTGCGGTTCAGGTTTATGTTCTAGTTCTGGCACATTCTGTTAATTTGCTTGTTTTTTTATTGTGTGCTGCCCTACAACCCCCCCAACTGTGTAGAGAAATTAGTGTATCGGGAAGATATCATTAGAAGAATGTTCTGTCTCAGGCAGGTGACATTTGAATATCCGAAGATATCTCCTGGTTTAATTAAGCATGAAACAAGTTTTTCTATGACATAATAATTAGTACGACAGCTATTGCAGATTTTTTTTTTTTGTTCAAAGGGAAAATAAATTGTAAACAAATTAAAATATGGAACACTGAGAAATTATAATCAGCACAATGTTCTGCTTCTTCCTATTAAACCCATGCATGGGATGGAGACGGGGCTGGGTTAACCACGGAGCAATTGCTCCAGGGCCCCTGCCCTGTGAGGGGCCCACGTCTGATGCATGCACTGGTAATGAAGCTCCCTCGCTGACACGGCTCACTACAAAGTGATGTCATTTCCGGAGCACAGAGCACAATGACGGGGCTACCGGCCACAGTACTTCAGTAGGCACTGCAGCCTGTATACTGCAGCCTGTAGCTTTCTCAGTGACACTGCGTGCCAGGAAGTGACATCATTTACATGCACATAGCACAATACCTACAGGATGTGGCCTATCAGTCCCTCACTGTACTGTTTGCGTGAAAATGACGTCACCTCTGAGTGACCAATGTCAGGGAGGCGGCTACAAGCCATGCCCTGTAAGTACTGGGGGCAGAGTCAGTGAAGGAGCTTTGAGGGATGTCTGGGAAGCAAACAGTGGATGTGGTAAGTACATTGCAGGAGGGGATGAAGAAGGGCCCTTTTTGTCTAACTGCTCCTCTGCCCAAAGTGCCTAAATCTGGTCTTGGATAAAGTGCAAGGTCCTTGGTCTGGCCCACAGAAGATCCATGGCTCGTAAGCTACAAACTTCCAGCATGCTCTGAGCTGGAATCAGTCAGAGTGACTTTCTTGACCAACAAAGGTGTAAAATGATCAATGAGCAAAATTCAACAAGGATAAATGCACAGCTACGCATTTTGGGCAAACACTCAATTAAGTTGGTGGTGTCAAGTATCCTTAAAGTGACGCTCCAGACATCATATTATCATGTATCGTTATAAAACAATATGGATATTCATGATATTTAGGACATCTATGACACTTACATTACTAAACCCCCTATGTTTACAGCTAGGCAGAGCAGTTGGCATTGTTTGGACCGGTCATTCTGGGGCAGATTTATGTAGGGCTTCGGGCATACAATCATAAATCATCCTCACAATACTCATTCTGAAAAGCATGAATTATTGACTGAAAAAGTGGCTTTTAAATCCCAAGGACGTTCTAGTAATGATACCCCAAGAGAATGGAAATGGAAAAAAAATGACTTAATTATATCAGATTGTCATCTGGACACTGAGGCCTAAAATAAAATATTAAAATTACGCACAAAAGGTCGTTTCATCTATTTTTACTGAGATATAATATATTTTACATAGAGACACAGGTTACTCTGATGTAGAAGAATGGAAAGTAGCAGAGATTTCTCCAGCGACGCTTGGGAATTTATAAACTTCAGTTAAAATAAGCCTTCCTGATTGGCTGCTCATTTGACGACCTTGCTTTTAATTGGTGCAGAAAACAGGAAGTAGCTGAGCGGCTTAGATAAAGGCCCACAATATTATGGGAACATCAAGAAAAAATGCAGGCATTTTTCATGATCTCTTAATTCATCTCAAGTGCGTTATTGGTGAACTGGTTGACTTAGAACGTGGTTGGTAATCAGGGCCCCCATTATATTTCCATTAACAAAGTGTTTTTTTTATGAATTATGCTCATTCTAAGTCGCCATTCAATAACCAACACAGTCACTGGACATACGTGTTGTGCAAACTTACATGATTTAAAAGGGGGGAAGGATGGAGGACTAGTGGGTGACCATTTGTAAGACCAACACATGAAGCACACCCACACAGACCCCCTTTCACCAGCATAATGTACACTCAAACATATAAACCATTCTCAGCCGCACTAACATGTACAGAACTCTCAGCAAAATAACAGTGAAGCCACATATTCTCCATAATCACCTTACTTTTCTGAGGTTTAGCAGAAAGAGCGCACTTTCAACTTTTGGGTGGCAAAAGTGCTTCTCGGTGCCCATCAATTATTACCCCATCAGGCTACTAAAACGGTTAAGCCTTCCATATCTCGACCTTCATCACAAACACGGGAGAGTTATTTACGGTGATCCATTACATGAGGATATTTAGAAAGGGAATGCATTAAAGAATGGCGTTTATCTGTGATTTACAGCCCGGCGATGTCCTCTTCTTGTCAGGGCAAGAGAAAACAATATTTTTCAGCGAGTCTCCAGAGCCAAAATTGGTGCAATTAGCGTCGGATTTATTCTGCAAGGCTGAGCAAATGGCAAAGATGAATTAGTTTATTTAGCTTTTCGGTTTGGTTTTGGGAATGCAAATTTTATATTTAACTATTTTCCCTATATATATTTATTTTATTTTAAGAAACGACCGTTAAACTGAACAATGGAGCTCGCGGTGTGGAACAGGACAAGAGGAGGATCTTTAACAATGTCACGGTGCCTTTAAATGTTGGCCAAGGTATTAACTAACTCAACATTTTTAGGAGTGAGGATAAGATTGTGGAGCAAAACACATTTTTTATTAGAATCCCATTTTTAAGCACTCTAATGCTTAGTCCGTTACAGTAGTAATCGATAATGTTAAGTAGAGGTCCCGGAGAAGATGTTTGTGATAAGAGTTACCTATGAAGAAGGCACCTCTAGAATCTTTGGACCATTCTGGGACGTAAATTGTGGCAGGATTTTGTGAAGGCTGCTCAGTACTTATGACATCACACTGTAAAATATGACATCACATCCACTTCTCCCTAAAAAACCCCCCACAACGATGACATGGTGTCACACAGTTTATAAAAGCCTCTGCACTCAGCCTGTTTTCCTGCATTTTATGTGAATTTGATAACATTGACAGAAATGGGACAGGGCAGTTGGCCAATGAGACACAGACAACGCTGTCGGAACTGTCCTAAAAACAACAAAAACTCATCCGTCTACTTAATAATTATATATGAATTGTATACATGTATAAAACATAACAGAATTGATACTTTCAATTGATTACCTTATTGGCATTGACCGGCCTTTAAGACCCTTTAAAATTCTTGGGAGCCTCCATATTGAATGCACCCAAGATTTCTCATCCTAGACCAGGGGCGTCCAACCTGTGGCCCTCCAGCTGCTGCAGGACTACATCTCCCATCCTCCTCAGCCAGCCCCTTAGATGAAAGAGCATTATGGGAGATGTAGTCCTGCAGCAGCTGGAGGGCCGCAGGTTGGACGTCCCTGTCCTAGACCTTTGGTACAAGAGGAGGAAGTCTGAAGACATATATATATATATATATATATATATATATATCACTATATAAAATATATAAAATATACGCTCGCTGCTCACTTAGTTTAACACCACTATGTCAAATCCTCTCTACTTCATTCATTTCTTACAAGCATGTAATAAATGTAATAAAAGAGGCTCAATAACAAGACACATTTTTCATCATTTTTGTGACAGCAGCAGAGGAATTTGTAAGCAATAAATTACATATTAATCAACTTTGTGACTTTGCCTTTTCTATAAATATGTTGAATTTTTTCTAACTTGCCCATGCAGTGAATTAACAAAACTCCATTTCAAATAACCCATAAAGCAGTTAAAAAGCCTTCCGTAATTTTTTTAATTTTTTTTATTACTGATCAGCTTGTTTAAAACGTGAAAAAGAAGGGATACATCGACCCTGATCTGTTCACGTCTTTAGTCGCAAGCCGGCGACTTTTCGTGTTGTTTTCGTGTTTGATGGAAAATCACCAGAGCTTAAAATTCAGTCCATAGGTCAGCAGAAAAGGGTTATTTTTCAATCATCTTCGGGGAAAGCGTGTAGAAAAATATGAAAAAGCTACACGGTGATACAGAAAAGAAACCTGCTCTGTGTATTTATTAA
>VKOC01015866.1:0-15455 GCA_009364415.1 Spea multiplicata | reverse complement strand
AAAGAAGGGATACATCGACCCTGATCTGTTCACGTCTTTGGTCGCAAGCCGGCGACTTTTCGTGTTGTTTTCGTGTTTGATGGAAAATCACCAGAGCTTAAAATTCAGTCCATAGGTCAGCAGAAAAGGGTTATTTTTCAATCATCTTCGGGGAAAGCGTGTAGAAAAATATGAAAAAGCTACACGGTGATACAGAAAAGAAACCTGCTCTGTGTATTTATTAAAGGGAAACATATTCCAGACTATAAATCGCCAATACTGGTGGCATGATTATTAAGTGGATTCCAATGCGTTTTACTCTATGCAAAGCAGTGGGTTACTCCCTAATTATTGGAGTTATGATCTTCCTCCTGCCCTTGGCTCCTCCTGCTGAAGACAGGAAGCATACTTAAGTAAACTTCCTGTATAGATTCTGTAGAACTTCCTTTGAAGTCTACTGGAAACCGAGGCAGAAGCAACAGCCAGTCGCTTACATGATAACTTAACATTGATGAGCTCGGCTCCCATTGGATTTATTTGGAGTGCTGCAGAGGAGGTACAGGAAGTGTACTTAAGTATGCTTCCTGTTGGGTAGTAATTTGTGTAGCTGCAGCCCAAGGGGAGGGGAGCGAAGTCACATTTTCTAACCCCAATAACTAAAAAACGCAAGAACCAATCAGCATGCAGTAATAGGCACAATTTTGGGAAGCAGGCCATCTCTTTAAAGAAATCCCTAGTTCTTTACACTGAATAAACCAACATCCCCATTATATGTTTACCATGGAAACCGTCACCTGAACTTCCTGTTCTCAGGCTCTGCATGATTATTCCTCCCCACTAAGCTATAGGTTGTTCTAATAAGCGAGTATAGTTATGCTATAGCCACAACAGTTCCCTTCTTAGAAATAATAGCCTGAGGCAGAAATCAATATCAAATAGGTAGCACGTAATGCACTTGGGGGATAGATCCACCGACTCTTAAAACATCAGGAACAAAAAGACGATGTAGATCATCTTGTTTTTGTAAACTCTGCTTATTTATGTAGTTTTTATAAAGGAGTACAAAGAAAAGCACATTAACACAAAAAAAAATATAAAACAGTTAACGAAATGCGACAAAGAGTAGCTGCAATGTAAAGGGTTTTGTAAACAAGATTCAGTCGCTGCCCTTAAGCAGCTAAAAATAAGTCTTTCTGAAAATAAGAACGTTTTTTTATTTTGTTCCAAAAGGGCAGATAATAAAGTCAGATCATCCGGCACTTGACTCGAGTATAAAGGGGGCATCTCGGCAGGCTGCCAAAACGCGGCAAAACTGCCAGCGGCTGACTGCAAAAAAAAAAAGGTAAATGTTCAGAAAAAGGATTTTTTAAACTGAAGAGGAAGATAAAATTCCAGGTTGAGTGGTAAGAGAAAAATCACAAAGGTTTCTATAGCGATTATATATTTAATACAAAAAATTAGTTTATAAACGTAACCATATGTCAGCATGGAAGTCATGATAATTTAATGCATTTCAGCATCATGGCTTCTAAACATATCTGGGAACGTCCCTGGGGGACTGGCACCACCATTTCGGCAGAAGTTCCTCCCGGATTATATCCGTGGATATGCGGATGGAGACAGAAGATTGAAGATAAAAGATGAAAAAAGAAGATGCGGAAGAGGAAGTGGACGACAGAGAAAGTAGGGAAGCATTTTTAGAGCGAGTGAATGAGAGCGTGAGAGTGAATGTGAGCACCTGACAAATTTTGTTCCTGAATTAAAAACGGCCCTAAATTTTCTGCCAAACCGAATGGGCAGGGAACAAAATTTGTTGCCCGAAAATTAATGGGCCAAAAACGAACCAACAAATTTGTCGTTTTTGGCCTATTGGCACGTCTAATTATATATATATATTATATTTTTAATTATTTTCAAGGGATCCATGTATAAAGTGGATATAGAGGTGATCATTGTTGACCTTATTTGCATGCGCCTACCCAGAATCCCTTGTGGTTGTGGCAGCACCATAAGATTTCTGAGGGAAAAAACAAGCCTTTTGGCTTGTCTGGTGTTTAATAATGTTTATACTACACATATATATATATATATACACATGCTCCATGTCCTGTATATATATTGTATGTATGTGTATATATACTATAAATGTAGGAATGATGCTTCCTGAGACGGAATTTAAAGGGCAGCTTTTAGCATAATTATACCTTATTAATTAAAATCAAATTAAACTTATTTCAAACCTGCTAAAGTTTTTTTCCCCCCCATGGCATTCACGTTAGATGGGTTTTTGAATCCGTAAATAGTTTATTTCAAATTAAAGAGCGCTACGTAGGTTTATTTCGCGTACAGAAGAAGCGCAACATGTGGGATTTGGTAAAAGTGATTGATCCGCTATAAATTTAATTGAAAACCTTCCTCCGGTAACCTGCGCGGTAAGATTTGATTTGGGAAACATTCTTGTCCTTATTCGCTCTGCAATTTTATTCATTCCGCTCGTCCGTCATTTTGCTTTAAACTTCTATGCTGCTCTCTGATTGAATTTGGCTTCAAGCTTTTTTTCTCGCAGTCATTTATGTTTTTATTTTCTAGACCATCTGAATATTAAAAAAAAAGGGATAAGGAGATTTCGGTGCCCGCGGTGCGATGCGCGTTCTCTTTAATCTTGTCTTCGCGGCATACGGAGACTTAGCTATAAACAAATACCTTGTATACCGCGTTCCCTCGAATATATATTTCTGTTACGTTAGTCTACGTTTCTAGTAGTCAGACCCCCGCCAGACTATAAATCCATTTTTAGCCCTAAAAAAGGTGGTGCTACTTCAGGCGATGTAACAAATCTTAAAAAACCCTCTCCGTGAATAATGAAAATCCTTATGTTGGATATTTTTTATTTTACAGATATTTCTGGTTTAGGGGGGAAAAAAAGTGGGCATTAAGAATATTTAAGGTCCAATATGTAAAAAGTTATAACCTTGGTTGAACGCAATGGAATGGTCGAGTTAGTTGAAACATTCTGTTTGGTTGTCATGGTTATTAGACCACTTTCTAAAATTTTTGCAAAAGAGTCTTTATGTTTTTAGCTGATGGAGAGTTTGGGGTAAATATTGTCCCTCATTGGCACTTTAATGGGTGAGTGTCATTTTCTATTTGACTTTTTTCCTAATCCAAATGCTTTAAGAGGCTTCATCAGAATCCTCTCTCTACAGTTGCCCTCCATCCCATCCGCAGCTCCATTTCTGCGCGGCTACTGAGTTCTTGTCATACCCCCAATATACCCATCCTCCAAATCTGGATGCCGGTGTTGGGGTTGTGGCAAGAAGTGGGGCGGGGCTACCAACACGAGTGGGCAGAACCAGAGGCAGAGCTTCGCCACCCAACTTCCCCAAAGGACCTCATTGCAGGGCAAGCAGGCCATGTGGGAGCGGCAATGGAGGTCTGTGCTGCAACAGTATAGACCTCCATGGATAGTTCAGCTTCCTGGGCCAGCCATGGGAGATCAGAGGATCTTCTCAATCAGCCCAGGCTCCCTACGTCCCACAAAACCTGAACAATGGGACAGCTACCTGAAAATCAGGACCGTGAAAACTGGTACTGTTGAGAAGTATAGTTTAGCTTCCAAGGTGTCCAGGCTTTCTGTTGGGTTCAGCCAATGCTTTGTGTTTTAACGACTTGATCGAATAGCTGCAGTTTAATGAGTGCGCCCCGTAGGGATTGATGAGCCTGGTATTTCCCATAGGCGATGGTAACAGCGGAGTCCATGGTCTGTAGGGGATAGGACTTCCCTACCAGGATGGGAATTACCCTCAAGTGCAGAAAAACATGGCCTTGGTGCAAAGATTCCCTAAAAATCTAGTTCTAAATGGAGCGTGTATTCTAACCTGCAGACTTTACGGGATTCGATGGGTTTTTTAAAATTTGTTGACCCTCCTCACCTGTGATTGAGTTTTAACATTATTAAAATTGACATTAGTACATTTTGAACTATGTGTTCGAATTCCTTACAAAATGGAACTCCAAACCACGAGGCGATCAAATAATACTTAAAATATTTTCACAGCTGAGAAAACATTGTGAGAAAAAAATGGTGATGGTGGTTAGAGGGGTGGCTATACATAATGTATAAAACCCTTTTTTGGCTTTTTTTTACATATATATATATATTGTGAGTTTTAAGCCTGTAGAACACAGCGATACCCTCATACCCAGCAAACGTTCTAGAAAAGAAGGACATCAGGGGAGGAAAAGGGACTATCCCTCTTTAGACGATTGGGAGGTATATATGTATGTAAAATCATACTCTAGAGTAATACTGTAACCAATATTTAAGTCACATTTTTTTGAGAAAGATGGATATCGTAAATAATGTTTTTATTCCTGATGCATACTAATAAATGATTACGCAATATCCCTTCTTTAAAAAAAATGTAAACATGGGAACCTAAAATAAATCCTATTTATTGTAAGGGATTAGACATAGTATTTTGATTAAACTGTTTTGTACTATTGTAGAATCACTCAACCTTCCCACGTATGTGAAGTGGGGTTCATTTAAATGTAGATTTTGACTCATAGATGAAAGGCTTTAGATTAAAAATCCCAGAGGTGCCGAGCTTTAACCACGATAGGTGAACAGAGCTGGACTGGGGATGATGAGGCGGCCCTGGAAACTTAATGATTCAGGAGATCAGCTGGATACAGTACTTAGCTGGAGTATTAGATCAGGTGAGTATGGAGCGATGTCGGCCAATGGCCAACCAGGCACCTGCCCGGTATGTCAGTTTGGGACTGTAGGTGAAGGTGCCTGCGCCATTGTAAGGCTACAGAAGAACATTGGGTCCTCAGTCTTCTTCTTCTGGGACCACATTCACCAAAGTGATATGCACCCCCTTCCTTCCATCAATGATAAAACTGAGGGAAGGCTGGACCTTGTTGGTCCACCTCCGAAGAGAAGAAGAACCACTGAAGTCTTCACAGGGATGTGGGAACCAAAAGGTCAACATACATGACCCACCAAAAACCAGAGTCTTCGGGAACGGGCTCCACTGTGGCATTTTCAGTGCGTTGGAGAAGACACTACAGAACCAGGAGATCACATGTATGCACCGCTATTTAAAATACTAAGTACATACGAGGGAAAAACAAAACATTACAATGTTGTATAGGTAAAAAAAACCACCTTTCCATATTGCTCTGTTGGCAGCCGACGCATGACGCATCCGTTCAGAGATAATTAAGCAGTTCAACTGCAAACCTGCCAAAATTTGTGAACTGTTGATGATTTGGTGGGCTGAGGAGCAAAGGATTCTGGGAAATGTCTATCATCTGTCGAAAAATAAAATATTCCCTGTGACCCACTGCTTCTTGCTTGTCAATCTCGTTAATTTATCAAGTGAGCGTCTAGGTCCGTGTACCAGGTGAGATAATTTAGCTTGAAAGCTTGAAAGTAGGCTGGCTTGGAGAGTCTGAAGTAGCCCTCATTAATGGAGATCAGTAAAGGTTGGGAAAGGTCAAGCGGTCACCTCCACCATCATTAATCTAGTAAAACGATGGAGCATAAAATTAAGCGATGTATCCTATAACTCAAATTAGAGTGGAATGTTGACGTCTAGTTGAGATATATTTAATATTCGTGATATAATTACATCTATGTATACAGGAAGCTGAAACGGAACGTCGACGGAAAAATGTGCGTTAATTTGGCAGGTTGGGCAAAATCAGCTAATGTATGTATGTTTGAAATCAGGTGTAAAAGTGTTTTTTGTTAACTGAGCAAAACATTCTAATTAATTTAATTTTATGAGAGAGGCTGGTAATCAAAAATAATGATATACATATATTTGCCATAATTGATTTGCTTTCTGGATTCATCCACGTAGAATATAGTGAATGCACGAGGATGCCGCCAACTGGCCATATTGTGAACTACAGGAATTTATGTGTTTTATTATTACTATTATTAAATTATTAATTATTAATATTATACATACATGTATAGAAGGAAAAAGCTATGTCTAGGTCTTTGGGCTCCCACGAACCACAGTGAAGGCCATTTTGTAGGAATGAAGAAAACATGGAATGGTGGTGAAGCTTCCCAGGAGTGACCAAGAGGAGAAAAACTAAAACAACAAAGTTCAAGTGGAAATTCTGAGCTCTTTGCTTAAGTTTTGTTGGGGGTTCCTCCTTGAGGACCCATCCAAGAGGTCACAAAAGGACCCAGACTAACATATGAAGAAGAGCTGGCCTCACTAGCCTCAGTTAAGCTCAGTTTTCACGATTCACGCAAAGCGGCTGTGAAAAAACGGCATCCATGCAAGAGTTGCAAGGCGAAAAACCATTGTGGACCAAAAAAGAACACCAAGGCTCGTCTCATATTTGCCAAAAAAATCTTGATGACCTCCAACAAATGAAATCGTCATTCCAAAGCTGCATTTTATGTTTCCTCACGTTGTTTTATATCAAAATATCGATTTAAAATAGAAAAAAAATCTATTTATTACAAATAAAAGATTATATATATATATATATGCTGGTAGAGTTATGACTAACCAGAGCATCATGGGAGCTGTAGTCCACAGCAGTAGGAGAACATGTCATCAGGTGTGTAAGAAATCCAATTTACCTTTAAAACCATAAAATTGTCATTTAATCATCCAGCCCCCAAAACTCGAATTGCATGAAAACCCATCAATCATGGCATTCTGCAACCAAGCAATGAACCAAAAATGAATAAAAACGGATTTTTCCAAAGATGTAACTTTTTTGCGATTCTTTGAGAATTACTGATAGAGGTCGGGGGAGGGGTGCGGAGAAATTAATACTTATGAATTACAATCCATTTCACTCGCTAAACGCTGTCTTTTCGCTGCCAAACTGTAAAAGCCTTCCACTCGCAATAATGAGAAATTCGGTCTCAGGAAACGGAAAAAAGGAATTTAATGTCTCTGTATGGATTTAACGATGGGCGATAAGACCTTCTGCAGATGTCGGTATTAATCCCAGGGCCCCGCCGCAAGCTGTGCCCAGGGGCCCCTTATCATGTATGGATTTTGGTCTGGATATGGAGCAAAACACAATTTTGCTCAAAATGTGGTTTGTTAAACATAATAAATATCAACAGGAGACTAAGTGACCACAAGTGGCAGTTTAATGTTCCTGATACCCCCCCTATTAAAGTACCCTGTGAGTAACCCTCAGGGAGTACTTTAATATGCATTCTACAAAATGACATAGAAGCTGCAGCCCTGTTGCTGTAGCTGTCCTCTTCATTGCTTTTAACATTTCTTGCCGCTGACTGGCTGCTCGAAGGCTGGAGTGGGAACCCAGAATAGATATTAGATTAGATAATTAGTGAGATATTTTTTTAAACAATGATATAAATCAATTAAACAAACGCGCCAACGTTCTTTCCTAGTTCCAGAACTAACTCCGGGTGATAAGACAATCCGACCTTCTCCGGGTGTCAGCGACCGACTTACAAACGGTTCGATATCTCAGCGCCGCAGAGAAAGACAGAAAAAGCAACACTTAACGTTTTTTACATCGAAATTGGGTGCGCCGCGGCCGGCAATCTTTGATCCATCGAGCACTTGTCTAGCTATCTGGAGCAAGGGAGAAATAGAATATTCTAGAGCTTCAAGGAGAAATCTGATGGCCTTTTGGAGTCAAAAAGGATTTTTTTCCCCTGATGGCAGAATTCGAAGTTGCTAAATTAGAGTTTTTTTTGCCTTCTTTTGGATCAAGAGCAGGAAGGTTGGGTAGAAGGGTTGAACTTGATGGACTTGGGTATTTTTTCAACCTTATGTACTATGTAACCATGTAAGAAGATTCACAACATGTAAGAATGTTAACAGAAAATCCCAGAGGCCCTATTGTGTGGAGACAAAATTCTCATAATATCCTATAAAATAAGAATTTTCCAATGTCATAAAATCTTGGTTTTTTTCATATGAACTTTATATTTGTCATGAGTTTAGAAAGAGTTGTTTTTCCAAGAAAGTGTCTGCTCATTGACCCCCTCTCCTAAAAAATAAATATTTAAAAAATAAATGCATAAATAAATAATTTTGAAAAACTGCCATTGAATAGGTAGATCTCTCAAGTTTAAAAAAAAAAAAACTATTTCATTTTATTCTTTCTCCGAAGGCTTAATTGCATAAAAACAACACAAAGACAAAGACGCTTTTTAAGGTTCTATGGCAATAACCTATGAGTGCCTGTTTTTGTGACATATGGCAACTACGTGTACCCGACAAAACCTCTTTACGAGTTAAAATTTGATTAACCCATTATGTACAGAAAGGTCAGGGCTCTCACCATGGTGTGCGGTATGCTGTATTTTGTAACAAAAAAGTGATACTTTCAGCAAAAAGCAGAGCCAGAACACAAATGTGAGTTAACATATAGATTTGCACAATTGATTACAATCTGTATTACACAGAACCATCTTTCTTCCCCATCATGCCAGCTAAAGGAGTGCTGGGAGAGCCCAGAAAGCCAGACACAGCTTCCTACCTGGGCTGACAGCAGGATTCCAAATTCAACCCGCACCGAGGCATCATGGGAAACAAAGGTACATTTACATGAAATGTCCCAGCGATGAATTTGGTGAAGTCAGATGTCTCAGCAATTATAAAGGTGAATAACTTAAAATGAAACATATACAAGATATAAAAAAAAAAATCATATAAAATATAAAATAATAAAAATAATAACTAAAAATATAATATAAAATTAATAAGTATAAGCTTAAAACACAATCTAAAAACATATAACATAAAAATTATATAAAATATAAAAATAAATAAGAGTAAGAAGCTGCAGTGACGTCGGAACTGACAATGTTTCTGCACAAAAACAGATCGATAACTTTTCTCCCCGCAGATCCAAAGGTTAATTTATTCTTGGATGGAACCCTTAGGAGTTACTCACAGATAGACTGACGGCGGACAAAGCCATGAGGACGGAAAGTAAACTTTCCTGACCTTGTGCATCAAAACCCGGTGGTGCAGATGAAAACCGGAGGAGCTGCAATAAAATGCAATTTATACAGGAACTGGATGTCATTTTACCAATTTCTTCTAACAGCAGTAAAGACAATGAACCGAAAGATTGCTTTTATTTGCGACGAAGGGAGTCAAAACAATCTAAAATCTGCTCTGCTGCAGAAATACGCAGCTCTACGGAATATGATGGCGCCATTTAAACGAGTGACCGCTAATGTATATATATATATATATATATATATAGGGCAAGAAAAACAACATGGGAGCCTCGTTTCAGCTGAGAACAGAAAGCGGCGCTGTAAGAAAATACAAACTCAGGAGGGGAATCACCACTGTTTTCCCTCACGTGCACCGTTACAGAGGACAGCTCACCATTAGCATATTGGACCAAGCCCGTCTGCTTCTTTCGGGGGGGGGGTTAAGCCCCAGGTCCCCTTATTGTTTCCTTCGGGGTCTGCGCCTTCCTTCCCTCCCCCCCATAGCTCAGAAAAGCTACCTAACTCCTCTCCTAGCTGGAAAGTATCGGGCCTTTTTAGGGGACCCGGCTCCCCCTTAGCTTTTCAGTGTTGAAAAATCATTGTCTGAATGCTGTTTATAGATATATATATATATATGTGGGTAAAAGTGATGGAAAACCCTTCCACTTATAATTAAGGGGGTAGTAGAAGTATTATTATTGAACACTCATCTACAGACACCAGACAAGCCAGAAGGTTTGTTTTTCCCTCAGAAATCTCATGGCGCTGCCACAACCACAAGGGATTCTGGGTAGGCGCATGCAAATAAGGTCAACAATAATCACCTTTTGCCTCTATATCTACTTTATACATGGAAAGTAATTGCCCGCTGTACAGGACAGCCTTTAGACAAAACTCGGGTAAGAGGTGCAGTAGTCAGATCACCGCTGATAGACAGCTGTTTTTGTTGTTTTGCAATCTCTTTTTACACTTCTTATTTTACACCACGAAGGTTCAGGACGCCAGCTTTCTTTACTATTCATCCAAGTCAAAAAGCCATGTGCAATGGGTCCCTCCAAGCCCTGCTAGCCTTTCATTACCCCAGCCAGGAAGATGCAGTCTGGCTGAGGAGTTACTAAGCCCTGCTTTACCACAGGTGCCAGAAGGCATGGATGAGGAGCTAAATGCAGCAATCCCTCACAGGGCCCTGGCAGCATCTACAAATATGCAGCACAGCCTCTCTACACCTCACCTTTAACAGGACTCATCGGCTTGGGGCTTGGGGCTTGGGGTAGCCAAGAAATACCATTACATAAGTTATGGTGAGTAAAGGTGATGGAAAACCCTTCCCCTTAAAATTAAGTAGTAGTAGAAGTATTATTATTAAACATTTATCTACAGACACCAGACACGCCAGAAGGCTTGTTTTTCCCTAAGAAATCTCACGGTGCTGCCACAAACACAAGGGATCCTGGGTAGGCACATATTGCACCTCTAACCCGAGTTTTGTCTAAAGGCTGTCTTTAGCGGGCAATTACTTTCAAGGGATCCATGTATAAAGTGGATATAGAGGCAAAAGGTGATCATTGTTGACCTTATTTGCATGCATCTACCCAGAATCCCTTGTGGTTGTGGCAGCACCATGAGATTTCTGAGTGAAAAAAACAAGCCTTCTTGCTTGTGCTTGTCTGGTGTCGGAGTGTTAAATAAATATTTCTACTATAATTAATATATAATTTTACATAAAAAAAGTCCACAAGGAAGGCTACAGTCCCTTAGGTAAAAGCCGTGATAAAACATTTTTTAGGCGAGTGTATACCACCCCCCCCCCCCTTAGTCTTCACCTGGGGCTCACACTCGCTCACATTGGTACGTGCAAAAAAAAAAAAAAAAAAAAAAAAAAAACAAAAGAGAAGTGCACTAAACCTCACAATCACCATTATGGACCAAAGACTCGAGACAAAACACAAGCCTCAGGGCTCTACACTATCCCAGATCTAATACCAGAGGACCAAGCTTTCCATCTGCTGCAGACACTTGCTTAATCTTAGCCAAAAGATTTTTTTTTTTTTGAATCCCCTTGAACTTCTGTGGGAGATCCAGCAGTTCCCCACTTCTTTGGGGGACCGCCCAGATCCTGCCAGAAGGCCAGCCCTGCGGTCCCCCTTGAACTTCTTTGGGGGAACCAGCAGTTCCCCCTTAAACTTCTGTGGGTGTACCAACCAGATCCCGCCCGAAGGCCAGGGCCGAGCAGTTCCCCCTTAAACTTCTGTGGGGGACCGCCCAGATCCTGTCAGAAGGCCAGCCCAGCAGTCCCCCTTGAACCTCTGTAGGGGACCGCCCAGAGCCTGCCAGAAGGCCAGAGCCCAGCAGTCCTCCTTGAAATTCTGTGGGGGACTACCCAGAGCCTGCCAGAAGGCCAGAGCCCAGGAATCCCCCTTGAACTTCTGTGGGGGACCGCCCAGAGCCTGCCAGAAGGCCAGAGCCCAGCAGTCCCCCTTAAACTGTGCAGACTCCTGATGCAGTCCTAATATTTAATTTTGTCAAATAATGATAAAGCCTGGCTGCAAATCCAAATCATGGACAGCTGATTAATCCTTAATTGGACTCATTAGCATGAGATTACAACACTGGCCACAGCAAAAGGTGCAGACTGAGGAATACGACAAATATAAAGGTTAACATTTCATTGGAATCATCAGTGCAGTAAAGCAGAGATCTTAGCCAAAAGATAGCCAACTCATATAGGCCTCCTCTGTGTAGTAAGGCTGGCCATACCCTAAATAACCTAAGGCGAGAAAAACAAAACAGCTTCACCTTTTTTATTTGCTCACTTGCACCATGAAAGGGGAGATCTTTCATTAGCATATCAGACTGGCCCCACCCATAAGGGCAGTCCAGACCCAAAATACATGACAAGATGAGAAAAGCATGGGAGCCTCATCTCGGTTGAGAACGGACAGTGCTGAAGCAGCCTGCCCTATAGGAAGTTACCTACTTGGGAGGAGCATCACCGTTTTCTTGCTCACTTTTCAGGGTATGCCCAGATGTGGGTCCCTGGCTCACTGCACCTAGTGGGATATCAGCCGAACCTCACTGATGAGGCCTATGAGAGGCTGAAACGTATATATCTGTGGCTGCTGTATTCCTCGTGCACGGGAGCCTTGCTATGCATTCTGGGTCTGGCCTGCCCTCATGGGTGGGACCAGTCTGATATGCTAATGAAACGATCTTCTCTTTAATACTGCAAGTGAGCGTAAAAGAAGGTAATGCTCCTTCCTAGTAGGTATTTCAATATAGGGCAGATTATTTCAGCACTGTCTGTTCTTGGCGGAGATTAGGCTCTCATTTTGTTTTCCTCACCTTAATTTATTTGGGGTATGCTCAGATGTTAGTTTCCGACTCACTGCCCTTTGAGAGGTGTTGGTTTTACTAAGGTGGGGAGGCTTATGGGAGGTGGTGTTTTGTTTAAAATCAAGTGAATGTTCGTGAGAGACAGAGTGTTTGGTTTTCTGGCTTTATGTACTGGTGTAATGTGAAGTCCCGAGGTTGTGTTTTACCCCCGGTGCTTGGTCTAAGACTGGTTTTTGTGGGGTGTTTTTTTGTATTTTGAATTATGTTCAATAAATACTATTATTGGACACAGATTTGACACTTCAAAGACAAGGTAGATCTGGGTACCCTAAAAGGCCCAGTTAGGTAGCTGTTTTGAGCAGCCCCCCTCTTCTAGCAGCTGTTTCAGTGGTCCAAACCCTTGCAGGGAGCAACCAAGAAGATCCAGGATAGGAAGGGACCCCCAAAGAAAATAAAGAAGGGGACCTGGTGTCCACTGCAGCCTTATGGCACACTAGCGTTATGCCATCCATTTCAGGTCTGAAATGCTAATGGAGAGGTCTTACCTGTAATAGTGTAAGTGAGCAAAAAAGTCGGAATCCAATTGCTGGTCCCTGGCTCACTGCACCTAGATGGATATCAGCCATACCACACTGAAGAGCACTACGAGAGGCTGAAACGTGCACCCGAGGTTGCTGTGTTCTTTGTGCGGAGGGGGCTTGCCATGCGTTTCGGGTCTGCATTGTCCTGATGGGTGGGCCCAGCCTAATATGCTAATAGGGAGGTGTCCTCTGTAATGTGAAAGTGAGCAAAAAAAAAAACAGTGATGCCCCTCCTGAGTAGGCACCTTCCTACAGGGCAGATTATTTCAGCACTGTATATTCTCAGCTGAGATGAGGCTCCCAGTTTGGTTTTCTCGCCTTAAGTTATTTGGGGTACGATCACAGGTGGGTTTCCAGCTCACGCTGCACAGAAGGAAGTCAGTCATGCTGTGCTGATAAGGTGCATGTGAGGCTGAAAAGAAAGGTACTGCCTTCCTGGCGCTTCTTGGAGTTTAGGCTGCAAGCATCTTTGATAAAAGCCTGCTTGTTTCTCTTACCTCTGTATAAAAGCCTTGGTATGCACTCTTTGGTCAGAGGCTCTGCATGATGGGGATGTAAGTGGTTAAGTGTGCTTCTCTTTGCACATGCTGGCTTGCACTGTTAGCACTTATTCTTCCTTTTGTATTTATTTATTTTTGTATACATTAGCCCCAGCCTTCAGCTGTGTGGCGCACATTGGATATATTTTTTTTGTCACACCAGTCTAAATGGCTGGGGTGTCCTTGGGGAGCACGTTGTATTCACCTTGGATCCCCTCATGATGCACTGGTTTTTTTTTTTATACACCCACTCTTAAATTGCTGCGGCCATTGGCTGGTGGTGGAGGGTGAATTTTTTATCTTACCAGCCATTGGCTGGGGCCGTGATACTCTCACTTATTTTGGCACCGCCAGTTTTCAGTTTTTTTGGATTCAGAGCGCGTTTGGTTTCAGGTTCCGGATGAGTTAAGCACCGTTGGGTCACCTGAAGCTACAGTGAAGCTGAGCCCCCGAGGACTCAGTCCAGTATCGGTGGGGGGAGCAGTGCGTGCCTTCTGGCGCCACTCCCCCCAAGAAAGTCTTCATGTACTGAAGGACGTGAAGACTTCAGTGGATCTTCTCTTTGGGAGATCCTAGAAGATCCGGCTCACCAATGGCTTCTGCCTGGGTGGGAAGGAAGGGGATGCATATCCTTTCAGGGAGTGCATGCCCCAGAAGATGAAGATTGGGGGCTCCACTGCGGCCCCCACAGTTTGGATCACCGCAGCACCATCTTCACGATTTGATTTGTGCACAGAAGATGACGACCAAAGAGCACAACCTCGGGCTCTCAAAAAAAAAAAAAAAAAAAATGTAAAAATTTTTTCTTGTATTTTGATTTCTTTTTATTGATACACACAAAACAAAAAAAAAGCCATGGTGGAGCCGGTCCCCTAAAAGGCCTGGTTTTTTTTTCTGGTGAGGAGGGGAGTGAGGTAGCTCTTCTGAGTGCCCCCAATCCGTCGTTCTCTGACTTCACTTTATATATATGTTTATTCTAAAACCAGGTCATTGAGCTCTACTTTAGAGTCCAATTACAGCAGAAGCATTGAAGCACATGTTAAAAAACCCCAGATTTTCCAAAACTTTCATCATTCATTATAAGTAGTTAGTTAAAAGGCTGACCCAGTTCCAGAACATTTCTAGGTCCCACTTCCAGCTAATGATGGATGCCGAGAGTGCGAAGCTCTCCGCGATACAATGTATCACACCCTAAACACACGGAGGAACCCACAGAACTTAACGTATTTATTAACTGTGACTTTCAATTTAATTTTATACATTATCAAAACATCTTAATTCCGTAAAAATACAGTAGTACGGAAGAAGTGTTTCATTTGTTTTATCAGTTAAGCTGAATTTTGTTATAATAATATACATGTTCCTACATGCTTCCACGGAGAGCCATCACGGAGGACAACGCCAATGTATCTCCCTCAGCTCCTTGATCTTTCCTCAGTACAGTAATTACCCCTATTAAATCCAGCTACGCGTTTTCATTCTATTCTCGTCATGATGGAGCTCCAGGGGAGACCCCCGCATCCCACATTGTGTCAATCATCGTCCTATTAAATAGTCCATGAATCCAAAAATTACTTTTACTTTTATTTTTGGTCAATTTGGTTTCAGGAGGAAAATTTTATTTCCTGACTTTTCGGTTTGGATTAAATTCAGAAGGAATCCCCCCCCCCCACCCAAAAAAAATAAAAATTTTGTTGTTCGCCTCCTCTTCGGAGTGCTTAATCTGTGATTGGAGGAATAAAGGAGGAGAGAGAAGCAGAGACAGGGAAGCAACTGAGAATGAGGAGAGAACAATGAATTTCAAATGAAAATTCAGTGCTTTCTCTTTCGATTTTGTTTGTTTTGTTTGGGGCTCCCCGCTCGTTTTGCGACATTCTTACAAATAAACGCATTCACAAAATTTGAAAAAATTAAAATGTGTACAAATTATACAAAAATATCACAACAACAAAAGTGCCCTCTGCATCTGCAGATAAAGGGAGTTTATTGGAACAAAACAAGATAAAACCAGGTTTTAGTTAATGCTGACCTACATTACTGTAT